>JASAOC010002030.1:0-86749 GCA_030849835.1 Herpetomonas samuelpessoai
GTCCAAGGCAAACGAGGCCGCCTACAAGCTGTCAGCGGCCCTCAGCGCACGAGGGCTGTAACGGTGTGGCGGAGGGAGAAAGGCTGAGAGACCGGAAGCAGATCGCCCATTTCGTCGCATTCGCGCTCCATGTCGCTCTGCTCAGAGTCTCTCCCTCTCTCCCTCTCTCTCCTCAGGGGTGAGGTTTACCCCGTCTTCACAGTCTAGCCATTCGTGACGCTAGGCCTGAGGCCTATCGTACCATATATTATTTTTTTCTATCTCCCTCTCCCGCCCGTTTGTACACTATTTCAAATACCCTAACCCTCTTGTTTGACAATTCGACTGTCATGGCAAGCCACCCTCCGGACGCATTGACGAGGGTGGGGAGGCTTTCCCACCGATATTCTCTGGTAGAGCAAGAGAACGAGTGGGGGGTCTTAAACTGTGGCCTCGCCCATCTCATGAAAGGATGTTTCGTGCCATGACGAGCCCAGCAGACGGCAGGAACTCCATCTCTTCATGCACACCGTACACCTTCCAACAACGCCCATGTTATTTCATCTTTCTTTCTCTGCACTGCCCCCCTCCCCTCCCCTCTCCGCCTGCCTCGCGTCTGCTGTTTCGCTGCACACAAGGGTGCACCGTTGCCACTCTTCTCTCCCTTCATCTCCCCAAAAGGCACCCTTGTCCTCTTTTTTTTGTCTTCCTGTGTGGTGCCTGAATCATTATTCTTCTTAGAACTTAATCTTTGTACAGAAACGAAGTTTTAAAAAAGAAAGCGTTCGACGCACGTGTTTTCTTCCTCATTCACTAGTGCCTTTCTTCGGTGTTCTCACTCACTCTCCTCCTTCTTTTTTGTCTGCGCCTCCACCCCCCTCCCCCTCCCTCAACTACCACACAGGCGTCCGCCGACGGAACGTACTCTGCCAGCCGCAGGAAATGCTGCGCCGCTGCACGAGCATCTCGAGCCATGGCGGCCCCTCCCCCTCTGTGGTCACTAGTGAGACGATGCCTCTCGTCACGAGCAGGCGCTTCGCCGGGGTGGATCTCTTGTCTCCGCTGGCGAAGCTAGGGCAGAGCCGTGATCTTGCTGCCGATCTCAAGGCGGGTCGCAATAGGAATAACAAGGAAATCGTCGCCTCCTTTGAAAAAATTCAAACCTTTGACGAGATCCACTACCGCAAGACGAACCGGCCATGGGAGCTAGTGCCCAAGTACGCCAAGAAGCGCGTCTCGGACCTTGTCGGCATCCTCACCAGCGAGGACCGGATGGAGATTGAGCAAACCATTGACAAGATGCAGTCGCTCTGCAAGACGGACATGTACGTGGTGATTGTCCCCACCGTAGGGTACACCACACCCAAAGCGTTTGCCAATTCCATCTTCTTTGACTGGGACATTGGCGGGAAAGAGGCGAATGGGTTGCTCCTGCTGATTGCGCAGCGCGAGGCGACGGTGCAGCTAGTGGCGAGCCCCGCGATTGAGGAGTACTTTGACATTCACTTTCTTGACCCCGCGGTGCGAGAAATTTTCCAACCTCTGGTGCGCGAAGGCAAGCCGAGTTACGCGACGGTGCAGCTTGTCTACGCGATCGCGCGGCAGGCGCAGGAGATGCACGTGAAATGGGAGGGCGGCTTGCTGGCGCTGCCCACGCGTAACAAGGTCCGATTGGTGGGCAAAACCGTCCGTTACGGCATCAACCAAGTGCCCTATCTCGTGTTCGGCACGCTCTGCTTCACCATGCTGACGGCTTGGATGGTCTCGCAGCTCTTGGACACGGTCTGCCCCGACTGCCACGGCCTGATGAGCCGCGTTCGCGACGACGCCAACCTAGAAAAGATTCTGACGCGCGGGCAGTACCTTGAGCTGAAGAATGAATGCGCCTTCTACCGCGTATGGAAGTGCCCACACTGCGCTACGGGGCAGCGCGTGATTCTCGTCTCACGTGACATGCATCAAAACACCAAGTGCCTGCAGTGCATGGATTGCCAGTACTACACGTGTTCGCTAGAGAAGGAGGTGGTGAAGCTGCCCAGTCGCAAGGAGGACGGTCTCAAGAAGCTCGCGTACCACTGCGCCAATTGCGAGATCAACCGCGAGGTGCTGCTGCCCCTCTACCGGCCTATGGACACAAAGCCGGACTCGCAGTGGTACGACTTCCTTTTGGAGGGCGGCCAGACGCACAAGAAGCCTGGGGTGGACCTCAAGCTCTAGGGGCTCTGTCTCCTCACCCAACGTGAGCGAGCACCCCCCATACGTGCGTGTCGTCTCGTATCCCCTCACGACTGAGCCACTGGCGCTGCTCTGGTCGTTCGCATGTTGTTGTTGTTGTTTGACTCTTTGTTTGCCTATTGGCCGACAACGCGTTGCCTGTTGTGGCGGACGAGGCGACCCGTCCGGTGATCTTCTTAACTGCTTTGTCCCTTTCTCCTTCACATACAAAACACACACACAACAAAAAAAAAAAGAAATATCTCTCTTTTTTTTCCTTTCCTCTCTCACATGTCTCAACCTTCTTCCTAAGAGCCTGCAAAAAAAAAAAAAAAACGGATCATCTGGAAACACTGTTTTAAAAACCCCCGTGACGGTGCTGCCATGAAGCAAGCAGTACATCATGTTCATATTTGTCGTCGTTTAGCAAATTCGATGTGGAGTCGAACGGTGTGTGCACGACGGGAGAACGGTCTCTTGCTGCATGCAAGCGCAGCTTCTCCACACACATTTTCCAAAAATAAAACGCTAGAATGTGCGGCCTGCACAGGTCTCCTGAAAGCCATTTCCCTGTACGAAAAGTGACACACGTTTAAGACCCATCCTCCTCGCCCTCACATGTTTCAAGCAAATCTCTTTAGCTGAAATCGATCGTTCCTTGCTTGTGTCATCTGTGTGGCTGCTGCTGCTGGTCTGTGCGTGTGTCGGCTCTTGTTTTTCTTTCTGACCATCTATATTCGCTGACCCCACCCCCACGCCCCACCCGCTTGCCTTGACAGACACTGGTTCACGAGCATGTTCACCGTAAACGCCCCCGTGAGCGAGGCGGCGCTTCAACGCGCCGAGTCCCTTCGCGAGCAGACGTTAGCCTCCTCTTCCGCCTCTCCTGCGCCATCCGTGGCGGCGGTGGCAGGGTGGGCACGCGTGCCCTCACCATGCACAGACATGGCCGCCCTCCCTCACCTCCTCTCCGAGCAGCGCCGCCTCGCCGCCAAGACGGTGGTCCCGCCGGTTCACCTGCTGTCATCCTCTCATGATATTCGCGAGGCCTACCCCGATCCGCCCGCCTCCGTCCTCCTAGGGGGCAAGTCCAAGACAGACAAATCCTCCACGTCTGGGACGGCGGCCGCGTCGGGCCTTAGTGAGGCGGAGCGGCGCAAGCGCGCGCGCAACGAGGCCCAGGCAGCAGCCGCCCGCGCTGCCCAACTCTTCGCGCAGCAGCAGGCCCAGCACGGAGCCGATGGGCCCCTCGGCCGCCACGATCCCTTTATGCTCTACGAGAAGGACTACGAGGCGGTGGATTACATGGGCCGATCGTTTCTCGAGCCCCCCGCCGCGCTCGTGCAGTCGGCGGAGGCGGCGCTGGCGAAGCCCTGCAGCCCGCCGCAGTCCTTGCGCGGTATCTTCAAAGCCTCGCCCTCCTCGACGCTTGGGGCCGCGTCCGGGGCGTCGTCTTCGATGGGTGTGCAGCTCGTGAGGTGGGCGCCTCCCGCCTACGGGCACCTGCTCTTTGCTGCGAACCTGAGAGGAGAGGTGCGACTGTGGGAGAGTCAAGGCACGCGCCGCCCTGTCGCCGCCTTCTACGGCCATCGGCAGCCCGTGAAGAGCCTCGAGGTGACGACCAAGGGTGACGTTGTGTCGACGGGCTCTGTCGACGGGACAGCGGTGCTGTGGGACATTGAGGCGGGCGCCTGCAAGGCCGTCCTGACCAACCCGGATGGCAAGCAGGTGGTGCAGCACTGCCACCACCCCAGCGACGAGGACTCCCTGGTGCTCGTCGCGGTGGACCGCAACGTGGCCCTCTACGACCTGCGCACCAGCCACAGCAAGGCGCAGCGCGAGTACACGGGCCACATGGGTGCCATCTTCAACTTGACGCTACTCAGCGGCGGCGCAAAGTTCCTCACCACCGCGGAAGACCGCACGCTGCGGACCTGGGACTTCCGAATCCCTGTGCAGATCAAGCAGTTCGCCGACGCGAACATGCACGCCATCACCCATGTCGTGCACCACCCTACCGAGGATTTTTTGGCCGCGCAGTCTCTTGACAACAAGGTGATTGTTTTCCAGGACGAGGGCGCCGGCAAGCTGAAGCTGACGCGCCAAAAGGAGTTTTCGGGCCACACCACGTCGGGGACCCGCTGTCAGCTGGCCTTCAGTCACGACGGGCAGTACCTCTCGAGCGGTGATATTGAAGGAGGGCTCTACATTTGGAAATGGAGCTCTGGAGAGATGGTCAAGACCTTCAAGGCGCATTCACAGATGCTCGTGACGCACCAGTGGCATCCGCTCGAAAGCTCGCGTGTGGTCACCGGAGCGTGGGATGGACACATCAAGAACTGGGTGTAAGTAGCACTTCTTGCACACACACGTTGTTCTTGCTGGTGTTGTTGGTGTTTTTTTCCTGTGTGTGTGCGCATGTGTGTGTGGTAGGGGAACGAGAGCGAGGCGACACTCCAGCATGACCTCCCGTTCTTCCTCCTACCATATGCCCTTCACTGCTAGAGTGACGGTGGTAAGACAGTGTTTTTGTCGAACGGCTTGGCGTTCCTCTTATTCGAAGAGCGGTAAACCAACTTTAAAAACGAAAAAAGGAAGTCTCGTGAAGATTCGGAAGTGAAGGAAGCAGCTTCACACACCCATTCTCTCTGTAGGTTTCCTGGGGAAGAGCTTAAGAAGAAAAAAAAACATAAATCTTGCGACACGTATGGAAGGCGAAAAAACTGCTTTATCAAAGGCACACACGCATTCAATGACGCCTGACGGTGTTCATTGACATACGCTCACTCCATGCTGTTGCCTCCTCCCTGTACCCTATAGGAAGAAAGAAAAAAAAAGGAAGCCGCATTCAAGTGCTATTTCTCTGTCGTTTCCTTGCATTATTCGCTTCTTTGTTGTTGTGTTTTGCTCTCCTGGTGTATTGGTTTATCTTTGTTTATTTTTTTTTCCAGTTTACAAGAATAAGGAACCTGCCGAGGCACTAAAGCGGGGGAAAAAATGGCGAACAATCGCAAGATGCAGGCGGAGATCGACAAGCTCCTCAAGAAGACGAGCGAGGGGCTTGACGACTACGAAGCCTTGTTTGAAAAATTCGAAAACGCGCCGAACCCTGGCGCCAAGGAGCGTCTCGAGGCGGACCTCAAGCGCGAAATCAAGAAGCTGCAGCGTCAGCGTGAGCAGATTAAGGGCTACGTGGCAAACTCGGAAGTGAAGGACACGAAGCAGCTCGAGGACTACCGGAAACGCATCGAGCAGAAGATGCTTGAGTTCAAGACGTGCGAGCGTGAGATGAAGACCAAAGCGTTTAGTAAAGAGGGCCTGGCATCCGCCGCGGCCGAGGAGGCGGACTCCCCGTTGGCCCAGACCGTTAGCTGGCTGCGCAGCGCCATTGACGATGGTCGCAAGCGAATTGAGATTCTCGACTACGAGGCGCAGCGCGCGCGGGCAGGCGGCCGACGCGGTAAGAAGGATCAAAAATCAGACGCGCAGATCCGGCTGGAGAAGACGCAGCAGCACTTCCACCGATGGGAGGCCCTCCTGCGCATGCTCAACAACGAGGAAGTCGAGCCCGAGGAGGTGGACGAGCTGAACGACGACATCCAAAAAGTTCTGGAGGAGGACATCAGCATTGTAGACATCCCCGAGCTGGACATGTACGACGCCTTCGACATCCCACCGCCGAAGCCCCGCGTCGACCCCGTGGTGGAGGCCCCGCCACCGGAGGAGAAGAAGTCGGTGCCGCCCAGCGCAAAGACCGCCGCGAAGAAGACGCCCCCTGCCACCGTCAACACGGCTGCGGCCAAGAGCATTCCCGCACCGGCAGCCGTCACGTCGCCGCTGAAAGAGGCGGCGCAGCCCGCGCCCGCCAAGGCGCCACCCGCAGCCCCGACCCCCACAGCGGCGAAGAGCGCCCCTGCACCTGCCCCGGCTCCGAAGCAAGCCCCGGCCACCCTTGAAGAGCTCGAGGCCGACGGCCTCGAGGGCGATCCGGAATGGCTCGACGATGGCATGGACGCGGCCAACGACGACACCTTTGGCGACGACGCCATGGGCGGTGCCGCGGCGGGCTCCCTTGCTGAGCTGGCCTCGGCCACAAGTAAGATGATGGGAACCAACGACTGGGGCAGCCGCAAGCTCGAGCTCAAGAAGCCCGGCAAGGAGGAGAAGGTCCTGTCACCCGCCGCCACCGCAAGCAAGACGCCCCTGACCGCTGCCACCTCCACGGCCGCCACGCCGGTCCAGAACGACTGGGAAAAGCGGAAGCTGGATCTCAAAAAGGGGATCGCGACGCCAGTCACCACACCGGCCGCGACGACTGCCGCCCCCGCAGAAGCCGCAAAGCCGGCGAACACGTCCAGCGCCGCTGCCCCCGCGGCTGCCGCTGCTACGGCGGCACCCGCCGATGCTTCCAGTGCCAAGCCTCAGGCCCCTGCCGATGCTGCAGGAACAGCAGCATCCGCTGGCGCGAAGAGCCGCCCTGCCCGTGAAGACGCCGCGACCATCAACCGACTCCTCGACATGTCGCTCGGGAACCTGCCCCACGCCTTTGACGTGGACCGCCCGCGGCCGTACGAGCCCCCGAATGCGATTGATCCCATCCCCTACTTCCCCCAAGAGGTGCACCCCATCCTGTCCAACCGCGAGGTCTACCACCGCTTCGACCTGGAGACGCTCTGCTTCATCTTCTACTACCACCAGAAGTCCTTCCAGCAGTACTTTGCTGCCAAGGAGCTCAAGGCGCACTCGTTCCGCTATCACACGGAGCTGAAGCGGTGGTACCAGCGCCGCGAGAAGCCACTGGAGACGACGAGCGTCAACGAACGTGGCGCGTACAACTACTTTGACTTTGAGGAATCATGGCAGCGCAAGAGCGTGGATGACTTCACGTTTGACTACAAGTACCTGGAGGACGACCTCGTCTAAGATCCTTCTCCCTTCGTTCGCCCTGTGGTGCCTGACCAGCATTGCACATCTTCAACATCAACGGCACATGCTTCCACTGGTTTTCTTTCTTTTTTTTTTTCGGCGTTGTTTACTGTTTGAGAGTTGTGTCCTTCTTTTCTTCTGCGCTGCTGTTGCGGTGGCTGTTGCTTCGCCACCAATTTCTTAAGAAGCTCCTCATATGTGAGGAAGACCTTTGCGTTCTACGCAAGTGGTATGAGCCTCCTCATCTTCACGTTTTGTTGTTTTTTAGGCTGTGTGCCTTTCTCTCTCTCTTCCCTCTCCTCCTCATGCTTTGGTTACGTCGTCCATCGGATTTGACACTTTCTGTGCTCTATTTTGTTTTATAAGTCACCAGAATGTCAGAACACCACACAAAAAAAAAAACAAGACGAAGTTAGCCGAAATACACTTCTTCGTACCCTGATAAGGTGAATGTGGAAGATGTCTACAAGGGTCCATGTGGGTGTGGCACGATGCCAAAACACACTTCATGGGTGCTTCTACCAGCACTAATTGCGTTAACCTCAGGGTCATGGAATAGAGGATGTAGGTCTTTTCCTTCACGGATCTCCTCCCTGGCACAGCGGACAGTCGCGCAACGGGAATGGCCTGCGTGACGCCTAAAGGGAGAGGTGACGTTGTGGGGGAGAGGAGCACCGACGTCTTCTCCCCACAAAAAACGTCCGTTTCCGGAACAAAAGCATAGTGTCGCAGGATATTGAACTCTGCCTTTCATCTCCATGGATGTGATTGGTTTGTTGTTTTCTCATTACAGGTGCACAGGCACGTCAACAATAGCTCAAAAGAGGAACACGTGGCACGATAGAATAAGTTTTGGACAAGTTGTTCGACGTGATAGCTTTTTCTCTGTCTTTCTCTCTCTTTCTCTCTTTCTCTCTTCATTTGAACGCACGCGCGTCAGCTTTTGTTTTCCGCTTCTGCTCTGCTCTGCTCTTCTCTGCTCCAATCGCGTGGCGCTACCACGTGAATTGTAACCTAGGGCAAAAGAAGGATAACACACTACCAGGAAAGGAAGGAAGGCCTGAACAGATCGCGTGCAGTTCCGTCAACATTGTTTCGCCTCTTGCGCGTCATTTTTTTACCCTACACTCCTCTCATTTACATTGGCCCCTTTTTTTCTGTTTAGCCTCTGTCTGAGGCTTAGCGTCGCTTTGTTTCTCTTTTTGTTTTCAGAAAAAAAAAACATAAATCAATAGAAGAGGCACGCGCACACGCACGCACACGCACACGCACACCTCCACAACCAGTTCTTTCGCCTTTCTCTGTTTTATTCCGTTGCTTTTGTCGCGTGAGAAGGACGACTGGCGCCATTTGCAATCGTCGCCTTCCCGCGCGTCGTGCACACTTCTTTGTGTGCCACCGCAACACCGCGCGTACGAAAACGCAGGACAGCGTTAAACCCTATACAATAGGACAGAGGTCCACCCTGTGGTCGTCTCGTAGATCCAACACGGCACTTAAAGAAGACGAACAAAAAGAAGGAGGAGAACAAAACAAAAGCCTTGTGTCTTAACACGTCACTTTTCTCTCTCTCTCTCTCTCTCTCTCTCTTCCAACTCCTCTTGGTGCCCTTCTCCTTGTTTCTATACCTACACAACGCGTCTGCATTCGGCCTTCGAACAACGACCGCCTGCGAGCCTTTGTGATTCCTCTTTTCGTTTCTACGTTCCTTCTCTCCTCTTTGTGCGTCGTTTCTTCTTTCGTTGGTGTCGTTGTTGTTGTTGTTATCCCGCGTTCCTGGATCGGCAGGTTTCGCGGCACTGACTTCTTCGCTCGTGTGCCGCCCCTCACTGCACCACGACTCGTGCCCCGTCTCTCCTCCGTTTGATAGCAGCATGTCCTCCGAGCGGAGCAGCACGCCAACGGACGCACGGCCCTCTGGCGCATCGTCCCCGCCCATGTCTCGTCCCCCCCCGCTAGAGAACCGCTGGCAATGGCAGCGCGAGAACGTTGACCCTTCCCACACCCCGGGGCGTCTCCCGAGCCACGCCGCGGCTAGTCCTCACAGTCCCGGAGGTAGCGGTCGCGCCATGGCCGCGGCACCGCACAAACCTGGGATGACATCCCCCGTGTCCTCAGGGAATGGGCCCTCGGGCAGCACGCCAAAAACAACCGTCGTCGCTCACCGTCTGAGTCAAATCGCGGCCAATGGCAGACTGCCCGCCGGGACTGGTGCGGGCATCGGTATTGTGCCGCTTAACCCATCGCATTCAAAGATGGGTGCCGTGCACAGCGCCCGTGGCCGCCCCGAAGGTCAGACAGTAAACGGATGGGACTTCACGGCGGGTGAAGACACCGAGCTGCAGATCATCGCGGGCGACCTACCAGGGCATGAGCCGTTGCCGCCACACGATGGCCCGCCCGCCGTCGGGAGCAGCTCTGCCGCCCTAGCTGAGGGACACGGACCGTCTCCCGCAGCACTTCGCAACGCCACACGCCCAGCCTCTGGCTCCCCTCTTGTCGGTGGCGTGCTGAGGAATGGTGCCACACCACCGGGTCGCGCAGCGCCGACTGTCTACAGCCTACAGGGCAGGGGTAGCCCAACAAGCAAGCCGCACGGGGGCTCGCCAACCGGCGGAAGCGGCGCTTTGGCTGAAGGCTCTGCAGCGGGGGCAGCAGCAGCAACGTCGTCGTCCGCTGGTGCTGGCGCTACTGCGGCGACCGCAAACGCCTCGCACACGACGCCCACCGTGCCGCGGCACACCCTCTCCCCTAGCAACCACGTCCGCACCTCCCCTTACCAATGGCAGGCGGTGAGCAGCAGTGACACCAGCGCCGCCGCACCCACGGGCATCAACGTCGTTTGTCGCACCCGTCAGCAATCCCCCACAAGCGGGTACACCCCCGCAACGGCCGCCATGACAAACACGAGCAACGCCACCCCGGCACAGGGCAGCCGTATGGGAGGGGCCAGCGGTGGGATCGACGCCTCCGCAGCGGCGACCCACACCACCCACCAGGACCCCAGTGCAGGCATGCGAGCGTCGTCGCCTTCCTCGTCACCTGTCACGGCCACAGCCCCTGCTGCGGCCCGCGCCACGACACGGCCGCCCCACCAGTCTACCCAAGGACAGGGATGGCCCGCCCACGCTGCCTCCGCAAGAGAGCTTTCTTCACCCCCAGTGGACGGCTTATTTGGTGCTGCGTTTGCGGTTCCCCCTGGTAGCCTCCCTGCGGCACCCATGGGGGCTGGGCCACCGTCGTACCAGCCCCCGCAAAGCTTCAGAGGAGGACCAGCAGGACGCGGTGCCCCTATTCACGCTGCCGCCGCACCCTTCGTGTCTGCTTCCGCACCAGCCACCAGCATGAGTCTCGCACCGTCTGCGGCCAGCGGAATGGCGACTGGCATGCGAGGTTTGCAAGCACCGCATGGTGGCCAATGGGTGACCAACTGGGGTGCTCCATCAGGTGCTGCCCCTGCGATCGCTCATGCCGTTCCGACCGCAGACAACCCCACAGCGACAGGCACCACTCCCACGACAGCTGGTGTTGTCACGTCGTCAAACCGGAATGAGGGCCCGATCGGGGCTGGCACAGAGTTCCGCCGTCCCCTCACTGAGAAGGACTGGCAGGCGGTGCGCGACTACGTCATGGAGCACGAGCAGCACCTCCACTACCCCAGCGTGCGACTCCCTGAGGCCATGCTCAACCAAGGCACCACCGAGGTGGGCATGCGGCGGCTCCAGCAGCGCGAAAAGCAGATTCGCTTTGGAAAAGAGACGGAGGGCTACCGCAAGTACACCACCTGCCTCCCCGATGTGTCGCAGCGGGAGTTCCACAACCCCATGCACCCTGTCACGCCGCGTCCCGAGAAGGACTGCAGCAAGCGCGCGTTTGACCACCACCTCAATGTCTGGCGCCGCATGCTCCATCAGTGGGACAGCTACGACCCTGCCCACCCGGAACCTCACTTCGCCCTCCGCGGCACCGCCACGCTGGGAGAGCTGTCTCTCGCAGAGCGCTCCGCCTCAGCGCGGCCGCGGCCTGTGAACGCAGCGGAGGCCCCGTCGCACCAGCACCAAGCCACCCTTCCCTCCATCGCCGCCCTCACGGCAGACAACGCCGTGGGGGGTGGCGGTGGCGGTCCCAATGGCAATGGTGCCGTCCCCGTCCTGGCAGCGCCTGCCGCACCGACGCCCTTCACAGGCCGCGAGCCCTCCAGCAGCTCCTTCCACGGCTACAGCCTGACGACCCCACTGCACCGCCTCTCCAGTCCAAACGGAGGCCTGGACTGCCCAACCCCCATCCTGACCTTTGACGCGATGCCCTACGGCTCCGGCGGCGAGCGCGCCAGCGGCCGTGGCGCTTACATGGCACCCGTAGCCAGCGCGCGAGGGGGCGACCCGAGTCTGGCCGCGGCCACGCCCAACCGGCCTCAGTCTGTCGAGGGGCCGGAGCTGGACAGCAACTTCTTCAATTTTGGAGAGTCCGCACTGCAAAGCGGGCCGAGCGGCGGAGGTTGGGGAAGGATGGGCTCGCAAGAAGGGGTCGCCGGTGCAGGCAGCTCTGCGACACAACCACCGCAGCAGCGCGCCACCCCGCAATTTCACCACAGCGCCTGTCAAGGCCTTGGAAATAAAGGACCGAGCACCGCGAGCCCGCCCGCTCGCGCCACCCCGTTTGGCGGTGGCGCCTACCTCGCCGACCGCACGCCTGTCGGCGCCCCCGAAGTCATCTCGCAGGTGCTACGCCCTAGTTTCGATCTGGTGCAGGAGTCCGCGCGGGCCTCGCCGGCGGGGTCGTGGGCGGCGGCTGGCGGTGCCGCAGGCGCTCATTGCGGAAGCGCCAAGGGCGGGATGCGGGGCGGGGCTTACCCCCAGAGCAGCCCCTACCGCCGCATGGACAGCAGCAACAATGGGCTTGCATCCTCAGGGAGCATGGCAATGCACACAACCATGGTGCTCAACACCATCCCCGCCAGCCATGCCACCCCACCTTACACGGAGCAGCAGCAGCAGCAGCAGCAGCGCGGACCCATCCAGCCAACCCGGCAGCAGAGAGGCGGCGGCAATGGCAGCGGCGTCGGTAAGCCCAACAGAGGGTCGCGCCATGGGGTGCCGAGCGTGCACTTGAACGCGCGAGAGGACGTGCGGCAGCAGCAACAGCAGCACTAGATGCGCGCTTGTTCGGCTGCTTCTGGCGTCCTCTTTGTTTGCGTGTGCGTGTGCGATCTTTCCTGGTATGATGGCTTCCTCCCCTTTCCCAGGCTTTCCTTCCCCCACTTCTTTATCTGTGTTTTTATCCTGTGTTTTTCTTTCTACACAGTGCCACACACTTTCTTCCCTTCTGTCTTCCCATACACAACTCTTACCCTTTCCTTCTTCTCCTGTTGCCACTTCCAAGGTCGTTTCATGGGAAGGCGGTAGAAGGACTGTTACCTCCACTTACAAATAGACTCTCCCTTGCCTCCTCGCAATACAAACTCCACGAGAACTTCTCCGTAAAGATCGCCAACTTCAAAAAAGGAAAGAAACGAGCAAAGGAAAAAAGGAAAAGAAAAAACAGATGCCAACATAGCCTTGCATCTTCGGGAATGCCTAAAGAAACCGCTCGACGTTGCCCACAAGCGCTTAACCGAACTGTTCTGTCGACGTACCACTTGGTGGAACTCTGTGAAGGCTCGACTCACATTTGTTTTCCGTTGGCCATCCCAGAACTGATTCGCTAGCCAAGGCGCTGCATCAACATTCCTTGCAGCCGCTCAACGGCAAAAATCCCTCAGATGAGAAACACAGCGCTGAAACTACCCTTGGGCATGCGGGTGGAAAACAAAAGCTCTCAGCTTCAACTTTTCCTTCCACTTATGCTACCTCAACGCTTCCCTCACCTTACCTCTCATCCCCCGGCTTTTTGCCTTCGTCTAACTAAAAAAAAAAATAGTAAGTAGCCCAACCGAGTTCTCTTCGCTGGTTTCACCGCGCCCCACCCGTTCCGCTGACTTTCCTGTGCGTCTGCCCACACCCTTGGTTCTTGTATAAATTTAGCAAACGCTTCTTTCTCTATCACAGGACTACGGAAAGACCAACAGAGAAGACGCCTTCACGTTCACCCTACCACCCTTTGTCTTTCTTTCATCCAACATAACTCAACTGCTTCTTGTGTGTTGTGTTTCCCCCTTCTTGTACATACTACACGAGCTGTTTCCCTTTCTCTCTCTCTCTCTTTCACAATCTATAAAAAGGGTCGACCGTAAGCGCACGTTGGCTTTTTTTCGCCATTCGTATTTTCTCTTCGTGCCATCGAATTTCGACACTGGGTTCAACTCCCTCACTCACTTCCCGTGATTCTTGTGACGTTGCGTTTTTGTATCTGTCTTGCAGCGCAGCAACATTCTATACCACACAAACGGTGCCGAAGAGAACACGCAGACGTCTCTTGCAGTTGTGCAGCACCCCAAAGAAGACTTTAGATTCTTTCCTCTTTGGCACGTTGCACCTTCATTCCTGTCACTCACACACTCACACACACACACACTCTCTCCCTCCATCCGCTTGGCGGCAGACATCGTCTTATTGAAAGCGACTTTGATACACCCCCCACGCTGAAGCCTTCGCACCGCACACCATGTCCAAGGCGCTCCCAGCCATCAGCCATCATGACAGCATGAACAGCACCCGCGGCCGCAACCGTGGTGCCGTGCCCTCTGCCCGTGACCACGGCGAGGATGGCTACCGCGCGCAGTCCTACAATGGCACGCAGCGCAGTCGCTCGGCGAACCATGGAGGCACCATGTCCAACACCATGATGTCCGTCACGCAGCTGCCGCCCGTCGAATTCTCCCTCGGCCCCCTGCAGGAGCGCACGCTGCCACCGTACAATGACCTGGAGGACCCGCACCTCATCCCGTACTGGGCGCGCCGTGAAATGCTCGTGCACGAGCGTCAGCGGCAGCGAGAGCAGCAGCGTCGTCGCGAGCAGCAGGAGCAGCAGCGCCGCGCCGCCTCGAAGCGTCGCTTTCAGGAGCGCCGCCGCCAAGAGCTGGAGGCGCTGTCAACCAAGAAGGGCTATCAGAGTGAGCAGCGCGAGCGCGAGGCCGCTGAGGAGGAGGCGAAGCGTTCTAAGCCGAGCAAGCCCAAGGGCACCCGCACCAACGGAGCAGCCATCCGTCACCGCCATCAGCAGCAGCAACAGCAGCAGGCCGCCGACGAAGACGACAAGGCAGACCAGCAGCAGCAGCAGCGCGGCGCAGATGGGGAAATGTACCCGACGGAAGCGGCGGCTGGTGGTGCTGGTGCGCAGGAGGCGTACTCCACTTCCTCGTCCTCGCCTGCGATGAGCCGCAGCAGCTCTGCCAGCGACAAGGAGCGGGCGGCGGAGCAGGACAGCTACGCAGACGACGCCTTTGAGGACGACAAGTCCGTGAACTCGGACTCGCACAAGACGGAGGAGAAGTCCAACGTGGATGCCTGGCGCGAGCTCGGTGACGAGCCCGCCCCGGTCGACGCAGAGAAGGACTCTTACCAGGAGGATGCGTTTGAAAAGGAGTCCGCGGCCTCTTCCACGGCCTCCTCCAAGCACAGCGAGGCCAACGCGAACGCCGATGATGCCTGGCGCGAGCTCGGTGACGATGAACCCGCGCAGGCAGAAGAGAAGAAGGAGGACGCTTATCAGGAGGACGAGTTCGAGAAAGAGTCCACCTCCTCCTCTCCCTCCCCGTCTTCCAAGGCGTCCTCTCGGCGCTCCAGCAAGGCTGCCGCGGAGGAGGAGGAGGCGGAGAAGAAGTCCACGGATGAGGACCACGCCGACAGCAACCAGTGGCGTGAGCTGGGCGAGGCGCCTGCCGAGGACAGCAAGTCCGAGTCTGCAAAGGAGGCGGAGGAGAAATCGGCCCCCGTCTCTCCCAGGGCGTCGCGCAGCAGCAGCACGAGCTCCGCCATGGCCTATCGCCAGGCAGCGGAGGAAGACGCACCTGCCCCGGTCGCCGCCGCACACGCGGAGGACAACGACGCGGAGGAACGTCAGTCCGAGAAATCAGAAGAGCACGCGTGGCGCGAGCTCGGCGACGACAGCCACAAGACAGAGCACTCCGAGGACGAGAAGGAGGAGAAGGAGGAGGAGAAGGAAGAAGAGAAAGCTCCGGCTTACCCGACCGAGGCGCCGACCAGCGCTGCCTATGGCGACGACGAATTCGAAGATGAATCTGACACGTCCGCCACCAAGAAGTCCAGCCGTGCGTCCTCTGTACACGCGACCGAGACGGCAGAGCAGGCGTACCCCACCGAAGGCAGCGCCGACGCCACCCGCGCTATTGGTGCAGTGGAAGCGATGGGGCACCAGGACAATGGGGAGGAGGCTGTCAAGCCGGTGGAGCAGTACGCTGACGACGAGTTCGAGGCCGAAGACTCCTCCAAGGAAGAGGAGGAGGACAAGGCAGAGGAAGGGTACCCGCAGGAGGCGACGGTGGAGAGCGAGAAGAGCAAATCGGACGCCTACGCCGACGATGACTTTGAAGCTGAGGACGATGAAGATAAGAAGTCCACTGCCGCATCCTCGGAGGAGCAGGAGGCGAAGCCGGCCGCCGATCCTTGGAAGGAAATCGGTGAGAGCGACGCCGACGACACCGCCGACAAGCACGAATCCGATCCCAAGGCACAATCCTCCACCACCGAGGTGTCTAGCGCGGCGAAGAGTGGGCACAGCGACGCACACCCAGAGACACACGAGTGGCGCGAGATTGGTGAAGACGCGGACGAGAAGAAGTCCGCACCGGCGGCAGAAAACGCGTACGCAGACGACGCCTTTGAGGAAGAACTCGACGAGCCCTCGGAAAGCAAGCGCGACAAAACACCCACGGACGAGCCTGGCGCAGCGGCGGAGGAAGACGCCTACGCTGACGACGACTTCGAGGCCGATGACGCAGAGGACAAGAAGTCAGAGGACTCCCACCAGTGGCGCGAGCTAGGCGACGAGGACGATAAGGTCTCTGTAGACGTCAAGGAGGTGGAGGACGCCGATGAGAAGAAGTCCGACGCCGTTGCCTCGGCAGCCCCTTCTCGCCTGTCGACGTCGTCGTCCATGACGCCCTCGTCCCCTGCGGAGCTGAACACGCCAAAGCAGTCGGCGCACTCCTCGGCCGTGTCATCTCCACAGAAAGGGGACATGAGCAAGTCCGTGGAGTCCGCTCCCGCGAATGATCAGTACGAAGACGACTTTGAGGATGAGCTGTAGAAACCTCTTTCCTTTTCACAGCATCGCACGGCAGCACCAACGGTCACGAGTCGCTCATCCGTCGCTTTACGTGGCGCGTCGTTACATGTACATGCGCACGCCGCCTTGCTGCCTCCTCTGTTCAAAATCCTTCTCCCCTTGGAAACCTCCTTCGCATGATCACCCTTCCTTACCTGTCGTTGCAACTTCTGCAACCCACAAAAATTGAGCTGACACGCACCGCTTGTACGTGTTTCTGTGCGTGCGGTAGCGCATGCAGGGATTTCTTCTTCTTGCTCCAGCACCTCTTCGTTTTGTCCTTATCATCGATTTAATTATTTTTTTGTTTTCCTTATCTTTCTAGATCGTGATGTTTCGTGTAACGAGAAGAAGGGACATGGGTACTTGTCTGCCGCGATGTCATCCTTGGACACACGCACATATTAGCGCGTGTATTGTTATTGTTGTTTCTCGTGCGAGTGCTCGCTTTGATTTTTGTCCGTACTTGATAGGTTTGGCCCTCATGCCTGATTTCACTTCACACCCGACTGCTTGTTCCCTCACTTCCTACCTATTATATTGTTTTCTGTTGCTTCCTTTGGTTTTCTTGGAATGTAATTTATCCTCTCTCTCTCTCTCACCACATGGTGTTTTCCCTCCTCAGCTTAACCCTTTTTTTTTCGCGTACATCTCCCTTTCCCTTGGCTCGTTCCTCTGGCCGTCACCACTACCACTCCTTGCACTGATGCGATCCGTGGCTCTCCCATGCTCTTGGCTTGACATTCTTTTTTGTGGTACAAGAGGCGAGCCCGCTGTGTTGCAGAGTGGAGAACCGAGCCGCAAGAGTCCTTCTACCCATAAGGAGGTGGCCCCACGGTACTTCCTCCTTAACACGCAGCCGTGCTTTGGCATCGTGACGCACGCGCGCCAACGTGGACGGGGTGTGCGCTGTTTCTTCTTTGTCCGTTCGGTTGTTGTCGTTGATTCTTTTTTTTTTTAATTTTAAATCCCTCCAATGTTTGTTTGTTCGTTTTCTTTGTTTGTGTCCATTCACACGTTGTGTTCGCCTCTTCACCATGTATGACTCAGTTGAATCGTTAATGTATACGTCCATGTTGCCTTCACCATCACAACTACAATGACCACCAACGGTAACGCAGAAACGTGCGAAAAGGTGATGCAAGCTCCTCAAGGGGCAAGAGGGAAAAAAAATCTCTTTCAGGTAGCTTGGCATTACGGAAAGCGCAGTCAGAGAGTCACTAGAGGACCCTTCTTTCCATTGGTGTTGGCGCGTCCAGCCTCGAAGAGCGTTCGAAGTCTCACCTCTCGATGCAAAGAAAGGTTTCTCATGAAGACTGACAGACATGGCTACGTAACGGGGCACTGTACGCAGGGGAACGGTGTGGTCGTTTCTCCGTGGCATGTACGCTACGTCAGGCACTTTGCCTTAAAACGCTATGGGAGCCTATGGATCGGCATCGACAAATGGAAAACGAACCAGGGAAAAAAATATGTTTTCTCTTCCCCATTCGCATTCTCTGCTTCGTCTCTTCAAGGATCGTTTCACCTTTTCTTCTGTGTGTGTGTGTGTGTGTGTGTGCGTGTGCGTGCGTTTATCCTTCTCTCATCCACATCTCTCTTTCTTTCTTTCTGAAGAACGTGAAAGTGTGAAGCGACGGAGAGAAGAGAAACCAGTTTATCTATTCACCCGCGCAACAGAGACACCGCACCTCTGATATCTTTCCCCCTCCTTTGGGTGAACGAGCAAACACACAATGCGCGGACCCGGTGCAGATGACTTGTTCAAGGAGCCCACGAGCGGCGGCACGAAGGAGATGTCCGCGGAGCTCAAGGCCCGTCGTAAGAAACTGGAGATGTACCAATCCGAGTCCCACGCCATGAAGACGCTCTTCACCAACAGTGCGGGTCTGCGCACGGATCTGACGACCAAGAATGAGCGGGCGCTCAATCCGCTCTGGATGAACTTTCCCACAAAATGTGTGAAGCCCATTTCCTCTGTGGAAGAAATGCAGGAGAAGCTCGAGTACTTCTCCAAATCGGACGAGGCCATGGTCGTGCGCTACCATCAGAACAACTGCACGGCCTGTAATGCTGTCGATAAGGTGTTTGAGCTGCTCTGCCACCAGTCCGCGATTCGACTGCCAGGGCTTCACTTTTACGAAATCAACCGCAACGAGGTACCGGAGCTTGCACGAGGACTGGTGCGCTTTCCTCAAATCAAAGGCTTTAGCGGAGGCTCGTGGACGGACATTGATTTTAAGCCGCCTCCTGCGTTCCGCGATGAGCTGTACCGCGAGGTGGAGAGGGAAGTACGGCGGCAGAAAAACAAGGGCACGCCCGTCACGGCGCTGCAGACGGAGGAGATGTACTTCTCAGGCGCTGGCCCCGCGATGCTAGAAATCACAGAGGAAAACATTGTGAAGTTCTACGCCAAGGCACAGGTGCGGTTGCACAATTATTGGAAGCAGGTCTCCGTGCGGCGCACGTGGTTCTTCCGGAAATTCATTGAGCCGCAGATTGATGAACGCATCAAGGAGGAGTGGCGCATGAAGTCTGTCTTTGGTGAAAAGATCGTCTACGGCCCTCAGGCACCCGATGACTTCACCGCATAAGGCCCCTGAAACGAAGCCAGTGGACGCTGTCGAAAAAAAAGACGGAACGACTGTCATCGCTCTCTCTTCTCCTTCAAGTATCCCTTGTCTTCCCGTCATACGACTCCTGCTGTCGCTGCTGCTACCTCAGACTGCTCTGTGTTCACTAAACGCTGCTGGTTTTCCTTGTTTTTCCGTTGTTGTTGTTGTTGGCGTTGTTGCCATTCAAGGAAATTATTTTTGTAACAGTGCGCTCTGTCTCCTCACACAATATTCCTCTCTCTCTCTCTCTCCATCAAAAACACTGCAAAAGGAAACGAGAGCAAAGAGCCTTGAAACGTCCGTACGGAGGGAATGAAGTGAAGATGAATCGAGGATCTGCAAGGAAAACTTTGGGGCGATGCATGCCTACGCTACCCCATCCGAGTCTGAAGGTAACGCTCAAGCACCGTCGTTGCCTCTTTCCCGAGTACATCACGCCCTGTGTTCGCGAGTCTGTACGAGTGCTCAGTGCCGAGGTGGGGTCTGTCTATAGCCACCACGCAACAATGCTGCACTTTGGTTTCCTTCATGTCTCCCTACCTTTCCTCCCACCCTGTGTACCACTCGCCTGGAACGGCAGCAAAGCAGAAGCAGAAGCCACAACAAAAATAACACTGATTTTTCTGTCTTTATCGTTTATTTCGGCACGATCAGGTGCTTCTTGTAATTTTCCCCCCCCCCCATTCACCAAGGACCTCAGGCGTGAACCCCTCACTCGTTAGTTCACGCACCATCTGACTTTTGTCTGTTCTCCTTTCCGCTTGCAACAGGCTGATCAAAGACGATGCAGGCGTACGCGCTCTCTCCCATTGAGCAGGAGGTCATGCTCGCGCGCGCCATTGCCAACGTGGCACTCAACACAAACCAGCGCCTCGTGAGTGGTTTTGAAGTGGCAACAAGGCAGCCGCGCCGCGACGGCCGCCGACGACACGTGGGCCCGCGTTATGGCGACGGCCGTAGTGCCAGCAGTACCAATAGCAGCAGTAGCAGCAGCAGCGGTAGCACTCCGGGTAGCAGCGAAGAAGAAGAGAACAGTGTGGACGAAGACGGGCATGGCGATGAGTGCCTCCCCGATGCGACAGCAGAGGCCTCGCACGGCAACCGCTTCGCAGAAATTGGCGGGAGCCCTCCGCTGTCCATCTCCCTGTCCGATCCTCTCTTTAAGCCTCGGCTGGGAATCCACATTCTGACGCTCCGCCTCTGTAAAGCGGCGCCTGGGCTGCATGTGCTACGTCGCGCTGGCAACGCAGAGGCGTCTACGGCTGCTGGTGTTACGGGAGGGACCGATCGCGGGGGCGCTGCGATAGCTGGAGGCGGCGGAGGAGGCACTAGTGCTAACATCACACGGCGAAACGGGGATGATCCTCTCTCTCCCGGCGAAGGGTCTGAAGGTGAGCATGCACGGAACACGGCCGCACGGACAATGAACACCACGCGAGACAATGATGCTCACGAGGGAGAAGACAAAGCCGAAGACGATCCCAAAGTCGTTATTGTGGCAACCGTAGAGGCCATCTTCCCTGCCGACTACCCTGCGACGCCGTGTGTGTGGCGGCCTGTGCTGGAAGGAACAAACACACAAACCACACTCGTCGGTGGCTTGCCACAGCCGCAGCACCAGCGACGGCGACAGCGACAACACGAGCACCGCCGTGTGCCGCGACACATAGACGCTAGCAGCGAGGGACCAGGACCTGTGCGAGCCGCTGCGCCTGCGGTACTGGCGACCCTGCATCCCTCTGCAGTGGAGGCCCTGCTCGGCTGGGTTGTCCGTGCGCGGACACAGCAGCTCTCTCTCGACGGGGGCGCTGGCGATGACACCGAGGAAGGCACGGGGATGTCGGTCAATGGGGCAACCGGCGCGCCGATGGAGAGCAACCAAGGGACGGCGGGTTGGTCAGGGGATGGGCGAGGCACGGGCCGCCCCGTACCCGCGGCGGTGCCGCCCTTCCTTCGCGACTTTGTCTTTCTTCTCAAGAGCTGGGGTGCGCTGGAGGTGGGGCTGGACAGCCTGACCTTGGTGCCGCTGCCGCGGCTGACCAACACCGGGTCCCGTGCCACCGCTACCCGCACCCGCACCCGCAGCGCTGGTGGTGGCGGAGGGGAGGCACGGACCACGTTCGGCAGTAGCCAGAGCCTTGCCAGCGGCAGCAGCCACGGAGGGAGAGACGGTGACGGGGGCACGAGGGCCCACGCCAACGCCTCTGGGCGGGACAATATCAGCGTGCTGACCAGTGGCTACGGCGCGCGCACCTCGCCACCGTGGGCCGCGTACGTCAAGTTGGTGGAAGAGGCCGAGCGCAGGCAGCACGCGCAGCAGCAGCACCAGCAAGGAGGTGGAGCAACCGCCTCGTCTGCAGGACGCCACAGCCACCCACTGCTGAAGGACGCGACAAAAGAGATGGCGGAGTGGCTGCAAGAGGGGAGGCATCGGCATCCTGTGAAGGACCGCCGGCTCCCCAACAGGGCAGACCCGAACCGTCGCGCGGCTGGCGCTGGCACGTCCTCCCTCTCCCCCGCAGCTCCCTCAACCACCACCACCACCGGCGGCAGCCCTAGCGGTGCTAGCGGTGTGACAGGCGGCGGTGCAGGAGCGGCCGTCAATGCTCTTGCCGCCCCAGCATCCCTCGGCAACAGCGGCGGAGGCCCAGCTGTCTTGTCAGCGGGTGGTGGTGGTGGCGCTGGCATGACAGGGCTGTCACACGTCACGAACGCAGGCACGGGGAGCGGCGGCCCATCCGTTACGGCGGTTACGGTGGCGGGGGCGGGGGCTGCGACGGCCGCGACGCTCCATGCGAGCAACACTATCCACGCCAACCCCACTGGTGCTGCCTTCTCCTTGGGTCCTGTGGGTGGTGGCTCCACCTCCTTCACCGCCAGCAACGTCTTCTCCAGCGGCACGGTCAGTGGTACCGCGCCTGGAGACGCCTCGGTATCCCTCCAGCGCCGCATCGCTCGCGCGGCAGGGGCTGGCGGGGGCCCTGTGGGAAGCCTCGGGTACGCGGCCAACCCACTGGGCAGCAACAGCGGCCGCGCCGCCGGCGTGCGAGGTCAGCACACCTCCCACTTCGCTGCGTGCATCCTGCCGCAGGGCGGTGTGGTGTGCTGGGGTCGCGCGCGTGCCCCTAGCCGGCGGCGGACGCCCGCCCAGGCAGCCGCCGTCCGTCTGCCCGCCGCGCTGCCCGCCCACGTTGGTGTCTTTTACCAGTCCCTCGCCTCCCCTCACAGCACGGGGAGCGCGCTGCTCTTCACCTCACGCTTCTGCCAGTCCCGCACACTGCCATCCTTGGTGACGCCAGCGATGCTGTTGGCCACGACAACAGCCGGCCCTGGCAAGCGCTGCCGGTGGTCCGACATTCATCTCTACGTGAGCGGCGATGGTGCCGCCCACGCCGCGCTGCAGGCCAACGCCAAGCTGTGCAAGGCGCTCAAGCTACGGGCTGTGGCAAGCCTCTTTGCGACCCTTCAGCGCCTGGCCAAGGGCCTGGTCAGCTCGACGGCGTCCACCTACGCGTCGGAAATGCTGGCGCCCGTGCTAGAGCGCGCGTTGGCGGCGCTGCAGGCACGGCGCCACCCGTTCTGGGCTGGTGTGGCGGTGTGCTGCCTCGTACTCCCGGGCGTTCTGCAGGGAGACCGCGGGGCGACGGGCCATGGGCTGGGCCGAGGCGCTGGGGATAGCGGTGCGTCGTCAAGCTTTTCCATTGCGTCCTACCTGCGCGACAAGGCAACCTGTATCTCCGTCGTGGCTCTGGTGGAGCGCGTGTTCGGCCTCGTTGGTGCGCACACACGCTGCTGCGAGGCCCGTCTCGTGCGTTTGGCGCTCGAAAAGGCGGCCGCCCAACCATCACCGCCCGCGCAAACCTTGAAGAGTGCCGCCACCCTCGTGGGCCGGGCACACATGCCGCCAGGGGCGGTGCGACACGAGCCCATCACGTACTGCGCCGTCTGCGGACTGAGCCTCCAGCGTCACGCGCAACCGGGCCCTGGTGGACGCGGCGCGGGCGCAGCCGCCTCTGCCATGGTCAGCCGTAGCGCGTCCTCGCCGGCAAGCCCGCATCGTCAGTCCTCTGCGAACGTGGGTTTCCCGCCCGCGAGCAGCGCCATCCCTGTCGCGGCAGGAGAGGGAACCGGACCAGACGACGACAACGGCGGCAGTCTGCGGGTGCCGTCTGCAGCCACAAGTCACGTGCTGTACTCCCTCATCGCCTCCCCGACGTACCCCACCCCGACGACGGAGAAGACCGCCACAGCAGCTTCCCCCCAGGAGGAGGAAGGCGTGGGCACCGCCAGTCCGACCCGAAGATGTGACGATGGTGCTCGTCCTTTGTTACGCCAAGACACAGCGACCGAGGCTGACGGCTCCCTCGCTCTGCACGATAAGTCCAGCAGCGTTCTTTATGCCGAGGCCGGCGGTGGGGCCCTCGCTGAGGGGTGCCTGGTCGTTCAGTGCCTGCGCTGCGGCCATGGGGGCCACGTGGAGCACATTGCGGGCTGGTGGAAGGACGCCACAGTGCGGTGCTGCCCAAAAGGCTGTGACTGCGTGTGCTTTTACTGATTCCCTGGCACGCATGTTGAACTCTCCTGCCTCTTGCGTGTTGTTGTTGTTCTCTCTCTCTCTCTCTATCCATCGCCCACAGTTTCACAAGTGTGTCGAAGCGCACATTCTCACTTGACGAAGACTTTTTCAAAAAAAAAACGCGAAAAAGGAGGGGTCTTTGGTCATTTTTGAGGAAAATGTAATACGAGGAACAATTGAACTCTGCTCTTTATCTCTCTCCGCACGCACACCTCTCTCTCTCTCTCTCTCTCGCTCTCTCTTGCTTTCTTGCACACCAGGATTTCGGCATTTGAACACAAGAAGAAATTGCTCCTGGATCACTGGTAGCAACCCATTTTATAGTTATTCCTTCTTCTTTTTTTTACGCTGTTTTATTCTTTCTTGTCGTCATTGGGTACCGTCTCCCGTGCATCTACAGCTCTTGATCCCCTCCCCACGCACTCAACCTACTCACCTAACACAGGAGCAGCTCCAAACGTGAAGCCAAGTATTTTTCACAGCTGAATATTCCCAACCCCCTAACTCCTCTCTTGACATTTTCAGCATGAAGATCGTTCACCTACTTATTCTGTGTATCGTGATCCTCACCCTGTACTTCTCGGGCATCTACTTTTACCTCCGCGATGACTCGAGTGGCTTTGATCCCGAGAACCCCTTCAAGAACTACCGCACCATCGTGAAGCCTCCGGACACCTTCGACCCCGTCGCCGACTGCGTGACCCCCTTTGGAACTCAGCTTGGTGTGGCCAACAATACGCCCGCGTTCAGCAACTGCGCCTCCGTCTTCCACGGCAAGCAGGTGGGCTACTACACCTTTGGTGACCCATACGACGTCAGCGAGCCCAAGGACTACTCCCGGAAAGACAAGTTCATGACGACGACGCGCTACTCAGCGCTTGAGTACGTGGTGAGGTGGATGGCACTGAACCGCGGGGTCGTCCCTGTAGTGTTGGAGGATGTCCCGTCCATGTGGCAGCAGAACTACTTCTACAACCCCGCCAAAGGCACGCAGGAGTACGACGCGGAGTTCATCATCAACTACAATGATGCCGGGACGCCTGACGAGATTGCGTACACTCGGCCGCGCCCCTGCGATCTCCTCCTCTACAGCGCTGACGTCGCCCGCGGCTTCCCTCGTGGTCATATCGCGGTGGTGGTCGCCGTGAAAAATGACATTGAAGGCGCGGGAGGGGTGGAGCGGTACAAGGAACTTGCCAAGACGGGCATGGTGCCCCGCATCCTGTACCTGGCCGAGCAGAACATGGATAACAAACCGTGGGAGCACGGCTGGTACTCGCGGACGGCGCGCTTCCGGTGGCGCGAGCCTTCACGCCCGGGGATGGCCGCGGAAGGGTACATTGAGGATGACAGCGGCCTGTCTATCCTCGGTCGCATGCGTGTCGGGGCGGCACGTGTGCCACGCCCAGAGGTAAACAACTACCGCGACGCGATGAATGAGGCCATCGAGGAGGATCTTTGAAGCTGTGGCGTTGCATTCATTCTCCATGTCGATGTGGTGTGTTTCGTCGGCGTGTGTATTTGTTTTTTATGTTTTCTTCTGTTCACGATGATTTGTCGTCATGTAACAAAGTCTTGGGTATTGCACCATGTGTAAAAAGCGTCTCACAGGTATCGAACGTTTCCACCCAAAGGAAAGCGAAAGGCAAAAAGAAAACGCTAAACTCCATTAGTAAAACTCTCTTTTTCGTCAATTGGACGTCTTGTACAGGAAGACCATTTCAACTGAAGAAATCTCTGAGAGAGAAAGAGAGAGAAGCTGGCTCGATTCGATGGGAACATTAAAGGGCTTCCTACGAGGTCACGCGCGTACACGCACATGAGAGGGGACACGGGAGGAAACCAACCTCCTACCGTTGAGTTCTTGCGACCAACCCCCGAGGCATTCGTGCCTCTCTGCCTCTCATCGTTCAAACGAACCTTGAGTGAATTGCAGAGGAACTACATCTGATTCCCTTTTCTACGAAAATACCTCTTCTAACTTTTGTGCTGTCAACACCGCGTGGTCAAGCTTGATTCATTTTCCACAAGGACTCATCACGTTTCGAGGGCTTGAACAACTACAGTCGGGAGCGTTGCTGACGTGGCTCTTTTATCTTCGTACTTCTCCATCCATTCTCCTTCCTCCCCCGCCCCCCTCCTCCCCTCCGGCCTTCCTCCATTCCATTCTTCTTCTCTCCTGAGTGGATCCACAACTAACCTTCTCGGGGGAATAACAAAGGAGAAGAATGCTCCGATTTGTGCGTCACCGCGTGCCACTGCTGGCGGCGGTTACCATTGGTGTCTCAAGCGACGTGCGAGCCCGTTCCTGGCCACCGCTAGCACGTCCCATGTCGCGGGGAATGCAACCGGGCGGTGGCCTTGCGTGTAGCGCTGCCAGCTCTCTCCGCACCGTCATGCGCTTCGCTTCGGCGAGCGCCGCGTCGGGAAACGCGGGTAGTGGGAGCGGTCACGGCGCGGATAGCAAGGGTGGGAGCAGCGGCAGCGGCGGTCACGGCAGTTCCTCCGACAGCAAGGGAGGTCACCACACAAAGGAAGGACAGGGCAGTCCGCTAAAGCTCAAATCCTCAAGGAAGAAGACGAAAATTGTGAAGAAGCTAGTCCGTAAACCACACAAGTCGGGAGGCGCGGGTCGGAGTAACAGCGGAGCTGCCGCCGCGGGTAGCGGAAGCGGCTCTGGGACGTCATCCTCTTCCTCTTCGACCACGGCCACGGCGACGGCATCTGGAGCAGCCGCAGGGGGGAAATCAGCCGGGGCAGCCTCTGCACCATCCTACCGCAGTGCCGGCATCAGAGGGAAAAACAAAAAGAAAATCAGCAAGAAACTCCTCAAACGAAAGCGCCCCACCACCTCCACCACTACCGCATCGGCCTCCTCAAACGGAAGCAACCACAACACCTCGACCAGTAACTCGCACGGTAGCGGTGCCGCTACCAGCGGCGGCAGCTCAGGCAACCACAACAACAAGACAAAGAAGAACTCGGGAACCAAGTCAGGGACGTCAAGGACACCCACCAAGGGCACCACGTCCTCCTCGGGAAGCCATCCATCGTCCTCTCCTACGGCTGCGGCAAAGGCAAAAGGAAAGGGCAAAGGAAACGCCAAGGCCAAGGGCAAGGGTAAGGCGCGTAACAATGCCTCTCCGAGGAAAGGCAAGACGCACAGAAACAAGAGGCTGCGCGTGTGTGTGCTGAATAGCAGCTACGACGGCGCGGACTCGGCCACGGCGGCGGTCGACAACTTCCTCTGCACGCCCGAGCACTACGCCAAGAAGGACAAAAAGAAATACGCCTTTGATGACATATCCATCAAGAAGATTGACTCCTTTCGCACGGTGCGCGAGCTCGTCACGTCGGGGCGCTACGATGTGTTCTTCAACCTGTGCGACGGCGGTCGCGACGAAAAGCGTGCGGGCGTCGACGTGGTGGAGGCCCTGGAGGAGATGAACGCGGCCTTCACTGGCACCGACTCGCGAAGCTTCGAGCCGAGCAAGATTGACATGAAGCTGCTCGTCGGCTCCTGCGGGGTGAAGGTGCCCAACTTTGTGTTGCTCGAGAACGCGGAGAGCTTGGCCAAGAAGTGCCGCCACCTGCGCTTTCCTGTTATTGTCAAACACCTTTCCGGCTACGCGTCGGTCGGCATCCACAAGGATAATCGCTGCGATGACCTGGACCAGCTCAAGAAGAAGGTCCCTGCCTTCATCAAGGAGTACAACCACGCCCTCGTCGAGGAGTTTATTCGCGGTCGCGAGGGCACCGTGCTGGCGTGCGCGGACGCAGCTAGCCCTCACGGCGTCAAGGTCTTCAAGCCGCTCATGTTCAACTTCCTCAAGGATGGCGACGACTTCGCCTACTTTGATAAAAAATGGGGCATGACGTGCGACGACAAGGCCTACGGCTTCCTGCCCCACAACGACCCCGCCTACGGGGCCATTGTGGAGATGGCCAGAAACGCATACAAGTACATCATGAACGGCGTCGGCTACGGCCGCGTGGACTTTCGCATCGACGACCGCACGGGCGAGCCCAATTTCCTGGAGATCAACCCCAACTGCGGAATGTGGTATAGCGAGAAAGACGGCGGTGATTTTGCGGACATCATGGTCCAAGGCGACGCGAACTGGGACCACGAGCGGTTTCTCGCCAACGCCGTCACGCGCGCCTTGCGCGAGCAGGCCGCCCGTCGGCCGTGGTACTTCATTAGCCATGACAAGTCCGGCCAGTTCTCCACCCGTGCAAGCCGCACCGTGCCGGCTGGCAAGTGCTTGTTTGGCGATGCCGTGCACCCCATCCCGGTGGTGAGCAAGTCGCTCTACAAACTTGGAGCCGAGGACCCCAGCGTGGGCGCCGTCATTTGCCGCGGCGACGGCATTCACCAGGCGGTCGCCATTCGCCACTCGTGCGAGCCCAACATGCAGTTCGTGCACGGCCGCACCTTGCTCTTTGCGGCGAAACGGCAAATTAGCGTGGGTGAGGAGCTCACCGTCGATTACGCCACCCTGCGAGATGAGAACATGCCCACCTTCGCGTGCAGCTGCGGCACGCAGAATTGTCGGAGTGTCATCTTCGCCATGCCCGCGACGGCGCGGTCGCTGGAGGTGAAGGCCGCGAAGAAAATGCTGCGCGAGAAGAAGCGGGTGTGGCTCAAAGAGCGCATGGCAGAGCGGGAGGCAGAGCGGCTGCTGAAGAAGCGGAGCGCGGCGTCCTCCTCCTCGTCATCATCGTCGGCATCATCGGGCAGCGGGTCGAACGCAGGAGGTAGCAGCAGTACCACCGGACATGGTTCTTCGCATAGCAATAATAGCGGCAGTGGCAGCGGGTCGTCGTCCTCGTCGTCTGCGGGAAACGCTGGTGGAGCGACGCACAAATGAGACGACAACGTTTTTTTAAAAAAAGTCCTTTTCCTCCCAAAGTCCACCGATGAAATCACTCAGCTCTCTCTCTCTCTCTTTTTTCATTTTTCTTTTAATTTTCCTGTTCCGTTGGAGTTCCGCCCAGCCCAACCTTTACCTATACATTTCTCTTTAGAATTCACTGAATTCTTTACCACCATTCCCCATAGATAATAACCATAGATGGACTTGCATGCCTCTTCACTTTATGCTTCCTTCTCCCCAAGAAAAAAAAAACGGTTTCTTGTCAGCTCTCTCTCTCTCTTTGTTTTATCAGGCTTCAGCATGGATCCCTGTGGCTCTGTTCGGGCGGCTGTTTCTTGATCCCTTGTCCCCTCGTGAACGTTTGTATGTCGCGCGTGTACGACGATCCGCTGTGACGCTCTTTGTCTGCGTTGCATCGCCCTCACATGTGGCAACGGCATTGCTGCTGCTGCTGCCCTTGTGCTCTCCTCACAAACGTGTCGTTTCATAAATATTGGTTCCCATTACAAACAACATAAAAGCAGTTCATCTCACCCTTTATCAAGGGAACACCACCCTTCGCTCCCACTTGGAGCGTGTCGGCAACCGGCAAGGACCTTTTCTTCCGCATTTCACTCCGTAACAGTGGCACCTGGCCGCAGTAGTTGACCCACGCACTGTCATGGGATGTGCCATTGCGGACACGCCACTGCGTCCAGCACTTTAGAAAAGAAAAGCATTGATTGCGGTTCACTCACTGGCCCATGAGATCACTTTTGGCACTCCCTCTTCCCTCGCACCTACCTCACCGCTATCCCTAGGATTCATTGCCAGCCACCAGTCCCCAATACTATCGCCGTTGTATTTATTTTTTCTCTCTCTCACTCGCTCTTTTCCTTTTCTCTTCGTTTTCACCGTAACGCTTCCTGTCTTTACAAACAAACTTCCGCCATGAAGCTCACCATCGTTTCCGGCCGCGGCGAGACCCGCAAGAGCGAGACCGTTGAGGTCCCCGACAGCGCCACCGTCGCCGACCTGGCCAAGCTCTACAAGCCCAAGATGGACGTCAACCAGAAGGCGTTCAAGATCGCCAGCTCCGCCCCGCCGCCGCCGCCGAAGGAAGGCCAGAAGCCGCGCGACAACCTTGTCACGCTCGACAGCCGCAAGACCCTCGCCGAGCAGGGCGTGAAGGATGGCACCGAGGTCACCTTCAAGAACCTGGGCCGTCAGATTGGCTACCGCACCGTCTTCTACATTGAGTACGCCGGTCCCCTCGCCTTCACCCTCCTCTACTATCTCCGCCCTTCCTTCATCTACGGCTCCACCACCAAGGAGTACTCCCCGGCACAGACCCTTCTCGTTGGCATGTTCGCCGCGCACTTTATCAAGCGTGAGCTTGAGACGGCCTTTGTTCACAAGTTCAGCCGCCCCACGATGCCCTTCTTTAACGTCTTCAAGAACTCCATCTACTACTGGAGCTTCGCCGCCTTCATTGGCTACGTCATGTGCCACCCGGACTACACGGCCCCCAACGACACGCAGGTGAAGACAGGCGTCATTGCCATGATCATCTGCGAGATCCTCAACTTTGCCGTGCACATGCAGCTCTCGCTGATGCGCAAGGGCGACGGCGACCAGTCCCGTCAGGAGCCCAAGGGTCCTCTCTTCGCCCTCGTCTCCTGCCCCAACTACTTCTTCGAGGTCCTCTCCTGGGTGTCCTTCTCGTACGCCTCGAACATTGCCTCGTCCTGGGCCTTCACCTTCATGGGCTTCCTGCAGATGGCGCAGTGGGCGCTCAAAAAGCACTCGGGCTACAAGAAGCAGAACCCCAAGACCAACAAGAAGGCGATCATCCCGTTCATCCTGTAAAGCGCGGATGGAGCAAGAAAAACACAACAAATGGGAGGAAGGAAAAGAGAAAAAACGAAGGGCAGCTGGGGTCCCTCTGTGTATGTTGTGTATGACACGGCGGTGACCCACACGTCTCGATAGCGGTTGGTTTCTCCGTGTCGGAATGGCGTGTACTCCGCCTCCCTTCCTCTTCTTTCCCACCTTCTCACGTTCTCTCTCGGATTCGTACGCTGGCCGTGTGACACCCGTCATCGCAGGTGCTTTTTTTGTCCGTTCCGACGCCCCCCGTACGTTTCGTTCTTATCCTTCCTTTACGTTCTCGCACACCGTTTATGTGCGTTCTTTTTTTGTTGTTGTTTATATTTTTTTCTTCTCCCCGGTTTTTTGTTTCTTCGCTTTATTCTATCGGACGTGTCCCACATGACTTCCCCCGTCCCGTGTGGCTGCGCGAGGGGACGTTTTTTTTTTTTCTCTAACTGAATCACCGCACGTCCCCGTCCCTGCTACCCCATGACACTCCAGTGTACGTCGGTGTTACTCCTAAGTCTAAGTGATGTTCTTTCTTTCTTCGTTCATTTTTTCAGTCCCTTGCAATCGACGATCTTTCGATTCTCCGTTATATTTTCTTAAAAGAAACATGTTTGTATTCGTCAGCTGTGTGGATGGCATCATATACTCATGTTGTCGTCGCTGTTGGTCTCGTTCGTCGGGTATTTGTTGTTGTTTTTTTCGCTCCCTTTTCATTCTTCCTCACTGAAGGCTGCCCCTTGTGCCTTGTCCCTCCTTCTTAGCGTGTCGGCAGCGGTCCGAAAGGCAGAGTAAAATGCCCGATGGAAAGAGGGGAAAAAACTCAAAACGGAGATGCACGACAGGATGAACAGGAAACGAAAAAAAACAAAAGTTTTCTTTTCCCGATCTTTTCTGCGAGAAGAGGGAGTGATGCGCTTTCGATGAGCCGACATGAGCAGCACGACTCTCTGATGAACAGGTGAAGAAAAAAAGAAAAGAACAATTTATCGTTTCCTTCTCTTTCTCTTGTGTGCTTCGTATATTCCCGCTCCATCCCGCTCTCCCGTTTCCACGCGGATAGGTCTGATCCATGGTGTGTCTCTTCTACACCTGCACACGTTGCATGTGGTGAACTACGGAAGAAGACAAAAAAAAAAAAAATATCCTCAGAAGGAAAAGGAATGAGTCGTGGTCTCGCAAGCGATACCATTGCCGTGGTGGTGATGGGCATTTCTGACAGGCGTCCGAGCGCACTACGCCACGGTAGGGGAAAACAAGGCACAAGGTGTTGGAGAACAAAGAGGGATAACAGCGCTTCAACAAAACTTTCGTATTCGAAAGGCGAGGCTCTTCTCTTTGACGCCTTCCCCTTCCCTCCCTCTCCTCGCAGGGCAGCGCGTGTGGCGAGCGATGCACCGGATTTGAAAAAAAAAAATGAAAATTCAAAAACTCCTCGACTGATCATGCCTCCTCCCTCTGCATCGTTTGTATACACATCTTTCCCATTTACGAATGACAGCGGAACTTGTTAGGAGGTTGCTGTGGGTCGTGCTTCGCAGCCGCGGTACAGATTTTGTTAAAAAACGTCCTTTCAGAAAACGGAACTATCCTCCTCACACACGCGCGCAAACATACACACAGAAATACGCGAAGCATACAGGCATAGATACACGAGACAACGTAACCGCATATATATTACACCCTGCTCCCACCGCCAGTGCGTGTGTGTGTCTGTGTCTGTGTAGACGCACGGATCGCCTGGTGGAGACCAGCGACGATACTCTTGCGAAACGGCGGGTAGGCACCACCTTCGCTCCTACCTCATGAGCGCGCCTGCATATCAAACGCCCGCCGCTGCCTTCACTTTCATTCAACAGCACCTGGACAGCGACCTGGAGGTGCTCGTCCGACAGCAAGGTCCATCCGTCTTGCCGCCTGTACTGCCATCAGACTGTCGCAACGGCCTGCTGCCCGTTACGCAGCCGTCGCGTGATGTTTCACCAGGTCAGGGAAATACTTATCGGCCAGTATCCCTAGCACCCTCACCATTGCATGCCCGGCAAGGTGGTGCGCCGTTCATGATCCTGCAGGTTGTTGCCGTGCAGGACATCTCCCTTCCCTTGGAGCAACGACTCCGTGCGCTAGCAGGGGATCTCGCCAAGGCGAACAGCCTGACCGGCGGCTCCTCCACTTCCTCTGCGGCTGCGACGAGGGACCGGCGGTCCCGGGCGAACGATGGCAGCAGCGACAGCGACGGGGATGGCGACGAAGCGCTTGGCAGCTCCTCGACCGGGGCCTCCGCCTCGGTGGCGGACAGCGTGCTGCAAGCCTCGGAGGCCGCGGAAGAAGTGCGCCGCCTGCAGCGCAAGCGCAACGTGAGTGCGCGGCGGCGGTGGCTATCCTTTGTCTTGACAGATGGTTACACCCGTGTGCTGGCGGTGGAGGCGCGGCCACCCCTGCCACCCCAAGGACAAGGGAATCACAGTACCGGCAGTACAGCCCTATTCCCCGCCGGTGTGGCCCTTGGAAGCAAAGTGAAAGTTGCACTGTACGACACAGAAGGTGGCAGCGGCGGTGGAGGGGGTATGCCGCTGCCACAGCACTCTCACGGCGTGCTGCGGTTGCACCGTGAGAACACCGTGCTCCTAGGCGGTGCGGTGGTGGCACTGGAAGTGTACTGGCAGCTGTGGGCCGTCGCACAGCTCGGCCGCCTGTCCGGTCGGCCAGCAAAGGCACAGATGGCCGTGCTCGCGAGCAACGGGGGCGGTGGAAGGGGAGATGGTACGATGCAGGCTGCACTCACAACAACCGTGACAGCAACGTCCAGCACACCTCCTTCTCCTCCTCCTCCTCCAGCTGCCACAGTGAATGGCACCGGGCCATCCCCCTCTGCTCCCGTAAGGATGGATGCCATCACCACAAACGCCCTCCAGCAGCCGGTCAGCCAGCAGAACCATCCCCAGCAGCACCAGCAACAGCAAGTGCCCGCTCCGCTGCAGCAGTGGCCGGCCTGGGTCGCACAGACAGGACCCACCCGTCCCTCGACTTTTCTCACGCGCGCCGTCATTGAACGCGTCGTCTCGGACCTGCTCATCAACGAGGAGGAAGACGCGGAACAAGAAGGGATGCGGGCAGCACACGGGCAGCAGATGGGGGCCCATCACGACCCCAACACAGGACCCGCAGAAGACCACAGTTGTAGCTATTCCCTCGTCGTTGCCATCTGCGAACCCGGTGCGGTTGCCGGGGTGAGCGATGGCGGTGGCGACGGCTTCACGCTTCACGTGGACTTGGGCAATGCATGGCTGCGGCAGCTGATTGGGATGCCCGCTGCACGCTTCAAGATGTTCTCGCAGAGTCAGGTGCCTGGGGATGTCGAGCAGCTAGGGGCCATCATTGAACGCGTGCAGTCCGTCCTCGAAGGCCTGGGCGAAGCCTTCTTCACACTGCACCGGCGGCCCCTCGATGGCATGGCCGAGGTCGTGGCAATTGAACCGGTGGTAGGTGCCGGCATCACACAGCAACGTTGGTGAGGCATGCCAGTAGCCAGGCACCGTCGTCGTGCATCGTCATGACCTACAACAAAAACATGCAATGGCTTTGCATGCGTCTCCTTGGTTTTCACCAGAGGGGGTACAGAGGAAAAAAAATTAAAAATAAAAAAAGCGACAAGCCACAAAGGCTTTCACAATGATGCGTTGAAGGCGTCCATGGGTGCAGTCGAATTGACTTGTCTCCTCTGGGACGATACATATATTAGTACGATGATTAGCGTTTGTTTTTCCCCCATTCATCCCGTGCACGGTTATTCGGTATGTCGTATCGAAGCTTGGTAACAGACACCCTCGTCGAGACTGCGAAGAAAGCGGTCAGGAGTAGCGTATCGCAACGCAAACTTCCTTTCTCTTTCTTCTACTGCAACAGGGCGAAGGTCGCATGGCTCACAAGTGAAAAAAATGGACGCTTGCAACTCTCTTTCTCTCTATCTCTATCTCTCGCTGCTTTCTATCTGTCTTCATTGGCAACTTTCATCTTTGTCTTTGCATAGATTCGCGTTGCTGCCCTTCGTCACTCGTGACTGTGGCTCGTACTCTTTTTTTTTCCTTTCCTCTTCTCTTCCCTCTTCCCAGCGCTGTTCTCTCTTCGCCTTCGTGTGTCGCTAGCTCTCCTTACATTACTTTTGTTTTTCTTAGAACACCCAATAAGAGACCCAAATTGATTCTTCACGGTAACAATGGGTTGCGGCTACAGCACGTACTCCGCGCAGGAGGATATTGTGTGGAAGTACGGTGGCCCGCCAGAGGAGCCCCTCAAGGCCATCAAGATGTTCCCCAAGGAGCAGAATGGTCTGCTCTTCCGTCTCTTGTACGAAGATGGCGAGCGCTGGGCCTTCTACAACGATACAAAAAATTACGAGTTCCACATCCGCTACTACTTCTCGCGCGATTCGGACATTGAGGCGATGGAGAACTCCACCATGACCATCCTGGAGAATGGAAACAAGCTAGTGGAACTCATTATTTACCCACGTGAGACGCAGAACTTTGTGATTGGCGTTCCCGGCAGCTACACCAGCACCGTGGAGGCGCTTCCAGCGTCGGAGCGGTTTAAGTGGGAGAAATCCAAGGAGAAGTTTGACGAGAAGCAGAAGAAGAGTACCAAGAAGTAAATCTACAAAGGCTCTGTAGTTGTTTTTATTTCTTTAGGCGATGAAACCTGAATGCACTCCTTCTTTCTTCTTTCTCTTTGTCCCTTTCCGTGAGGAGGCGAAGGTGTGTCTCTGGTGCACCTCCTTCGTTCGGTGCTGCCGTCCCCACCACCACCACCCTCCTGGTCTGGTCTACCTCTCACCCACCGATGTAAGCATATTTTCTGTCGTCCATGTGGTGGGTACGCACGTGGTCGCTCCGCTCGGGCGTGCTGCTCGCCCATTTCTTGTTGTCAATGATTTCCTACTGTTTTGGCCATCCTCTTCCATTTCTTGTTCCTTCCCTCATCCTCGTTCACACACATACACACACTCGCGCTGCGCGATCCCCGCGCATGTGAAGGAACAATGTGGAAGTACGGCTGAAGAACAAATGCATAGTCCTTCAATTCTTAGATTTTCTTTCTCAACACTCCGTTTTGTTTTTGTTTTTGTTTTTTTCGTGTTCTTGGGTGTTATTCTTTTCAATCCATTACCCGCTTCTTTCTTCCGATCCTTCCGCCGCCATGTTCTTTTCTGGGATGTTCGTCTGTCTGTTTCTTCCACCCTTTCGTTGACTCACCGTTGTTGCTGCTTTGGTTTTAGCGGCTCTCTTCTCTTTCATGCCTGGTGAACATCTCATTTTCCGTATGTTTGCTGTCGGCGCCCCCGTTGTTCCCGCTTTCTTTTTTTTTCTCTCTTTCGCATCGTATTCGCACCCGTTGAAAATTTGAAGAAACGGCCTCCGTCGATGGGTGCGTCAGCGTGCAAACGTTACCATTTGGGGAAGGATTATTGTTATGTGTTGGTTTCCTTCGTCTTGCTCCTTTCTATTTACGGAGCACACCACACTTCCCCATTTAGCTCGAGAAGCACAGCGTTCTATCATCTTTTTCTTTTTGTCATTTCCCCTGTCCTCTCCTAGAGCTGACGAGCGTTGCCGCCTTTGTGATTACTGCATGTGGTTCTTATTGTCTTTTTTTTTCCTTTGCTTTGTTTTCCATTCATGTGCGCTTGTCTGCGTCTGTTCGCTTTCTCCCTTCATCACCGTTTACCGAGTGGAAGTGGTGCGTCCCCTCGGCAAACGGGCTTGAACGGCAGAAATCACCCACGCTGCATGCGAAGATGGAACCATCACATGCAATCTTCCCTACTTTTATCTGCTATGAATTGCACATATATATCAGAATGTGTGTAGAAGGCGAATTTATACATTTTCTTTTGCTTTGGTATTACTGTTGTTGGGACTTGCTGCGGCCCACCCTTGTCGTACTTACAGTTTTTTTTTAGTTTTTTTGAATTTCCTGGATCGTTGTCTGAGCAACACCAGCAGCGCGCCAGAGCATGACGGAACTTGCGGAGGTTGCTGAATGACAATTACCCGTATTGAAGGCTTTCTGTACGACATGAATCCTTAAAGAAAAAAAAATGAGTGAAACAAAAAAAAAAAGAGTAGCGTCAAGTCGGCGGCGTTTGTTGGCGGGGGAACCCGTCGCACCCTTCTCATTGTCCTCACACACAAGCGCTTCATCTGATGTACCTAGGTCCTCGTTTGATTTTTTTGTCCTTCAACTCCTGCGTCAGTGATAGCTCTCTCTCTCTCTTTTCAAAGAGCCTCCCGTGACATTGTGTTTTTTTCTTTTCTTTTCGTGTTCGTCTTCATCGTTGTTGCCTTTATTTTGGTTCAGGTCATCTTCTCTGTCTGTCTCTGCAGCCCCGACTCGCACCCTTCCCCAACCGTACGTGCTTGGGCGGTTCACAGTTACAGACCTTTGTGTGGCAACGCGTGAAGATTCTTCTTATTGAATGGCGGTTATTTCCGACAGCGTGCCGTGTACATAATCTTTCTTCCCACGCCCCCGTTTCGCACTCTATTCCGTGCTTGCGCCTGTCTTCCTTCGGCTTTTTTTTGTTTTTTTGCCCTCCTGTGTGACACACTCTTTCATTTCTTTTTTCTGTGTACGCGTGAGAGACGGAATGATACGGAGTTTCTTTCTTGTGACGCTCGCACACAACAGCTGTGTGTGTGTGTTGAAGGGCAGCCTCCGGTCCCCCTCTTTCCTCACCACTTTTTTTTTTTTTCCTATTCCTCCTTCTCCCTCTCTGCCACATCATCTTATCTGTCCTTCCTCTCACTCCCCCAAATAAATCAGCAAAACAAAGGAAACGACTCACACGAGATTGCCGCTTATAATGAAAGGCAAGCCAAGCCGTTCCCGCAGATGGGACACCACTTCCACATGTGTCCCGCGGCATGGGTGTGACGATACATGTAGTCTTGTGAAGTGGCATTCCTTCTTCTACGTGTCCGTTGACTTTCAGGCCATTGTCTGGCGCATGCATGGAACATGGGAGGCCTAAAGAGGGTCAGTGCTGGCAAAGCCAAACAAATGCAGTTCCCGTATCACTCTATATCAGCATTCATGTCTAACACCTCATCACTCCTCTGTCTGGCTTCATGCATTTCCCCCCTTTGTGGTGTGTGTCTGCCGCCATTCCCTGGCGTTTCCTTCTTGTGTGCATGTGACGACGGAAGGTTTGTGTCGTTGTTGGCGTGGACTCTTTTCTTTTTCATTGGCTTATCACAAGTTTCAGAGTGCGTAAGCCACGAGAAGCAGTACCTTTCCTGTCCGCTTGCTCTCCTTTTTTCCCCTTACTCTTTCGGCGTCTGAATCGTGCTGGAGGGATCAGATTCACTTCCGTTGCGGTGTGTTCCCTCTTTTCGCTTTTTTGTTTGTTCGGTTAGTGCACCAAAGCGTTTGGAAACCATGCGCCGGCTGACCCTCTCTGCCATCCCTGTGACGAGGACGGCGGTGGCGGCGGCAGCGGTGGTAGCACCAAACCGCCTTTCCCTCTCTCTTCGGCTGCAGTCCGCCTTTGGTCGCAGCGGTGGGTCCTTTGGAAGGCCATCCTCATCCTCAACAGCTCCTTCTACGGGCGTCCACGGCAATCCTCGCGCGCGCCTCGTCGGGGCCAACGCGGCGGGTCCGGTCCCCCCGGCACCGAGGCCCAACAGCACCAACGACGATGAGCTAAGCCCTGCCACACGCGCTGCGATGCGCGATGACGCCATTGTCCTCAGCGCTGTCTTTCGCCATATCCCCTCGGGCGGTGCCATCAGTGTCAAATCCCTGGCGGCGCAGCTGCCCCCAGACGTGCAGGAGGCCTTGAGCGAGAAGCACAACGGCCTCGGGGCTTTCTTAGAGCAGCGGAAGCAGTTCTTCCTGCTGAAGCCGCGACCGGAGGACGGCGTCCTCTTTGTCGCAGCCAACCCCATCGCCGCGCAGCGGTTTGCTGTGCGTGAGGTGCAGCAGGCGACGATGCGGCAGATGCTCGGGCTCCCCGGCGAGGGCGAGGAGGACCGTGGGCGCGGCCAGCGCGGCCGCGGTCGCGTCAGCGGAGGGAGCGGTGGTGGTGGTGGTCGCGGCTTCGGTCGTGAACGAGGCGGTGCTGGTGGGAACAGCGGGTACGCGCAGCGGAATGGGGACCGCCGCACTCTGAATAGCAGTAGCGGCAGCGGCGGTGGTGGTGGTAATGGTGAACGTGATCGTCGAGGGTATCAGGGGACGCCGCGTGGTCAGGGCAGGTCCGGTTCCTTCAGTGGTGACAGCCGTGGCAGCGGTGGGGGTCGTGGTGGCTTTCGCGGCGGACGCCCGCGCGACGGACCCATGGGCGGTCGTGAGCAGAACTTTGGGGGCCGCAGTGGTCACTAGAGACGTTGTTTCTCGACTGAGGGGGACGCAGAACAAGAGAGAAGGATATAGCTTTGACTCCTGCAGCCCCCTCTTGTTCTCTCTCTCTCCCTCTCTCTCTCTCTTCCCTGGAAGCCCAGTTCACATGAAAATAAAAACTTATTCTCACAGATTTCACCCTACCTCGGCCATCTCTCATTCACCCTGCGGAAAAACACTGAGCAGTCAGCGGTGGGTTTCCGTGGGCCCTGGCGACAGCTGACTTGTCTTTTTTTTCCCCCGTTGACGTGCAGGAGCATCAGAATGCAAACGATTCTTCCCTGCACGGATGTCCATTCCCATGCACCGTCCGCCATCCTGCTTGCAAGCGTCATCTCGTGTTTGTTTGTTTTTCAGGGAATGAACTGTCTGCGATACGTGAGCATCATCTGATGGCCTGTGTTTTCCTGCTCCCTGTTATCCTTGCCCGTGTGTGCAGAGGGGTGGCAACGTCCCCTGTTGTGTTGAAGGTTAATACCTCCTAGACAATGAATAAATGAATCAAGGCTTCGGGCGGGTAATCTGTTGACGAGGCGCCCCTTACCATCCTGTTGGCTTGACAAGGGAAAGTGCCCCCCTCTTCGATGGCGCATCTCACATGAGCGGGGATGCTGTGTGGTTCACAAGGGATCATGCACCCTAAACGGTCGTTCTGACTTTGAACCACCCAAGGCGATATCGCTGAAGATTGCGAGCTTGTCAGCTTGTCCGATATTTAAAGAAAAAAAAAACTTCCCTCACTTAGAACGGCTCCAGTGAAACCAACACCTCTCCTTCGCTTGTACACAGAACCGTAAACACTAGAGAGTTGTTTGTTGCCTGTGGTGGGTCACTAGCCGACGGCCCCTTGTTCTGACTAGACAAAGGAATTTGTTTGCGACTGTGATTCGCTTGCGGTCTGTTTGTTTATTTGATTTAGTGTTACACGCTCACCTTGCGCGACCATCGTTGGAGCCTGATAGGCGGTCGCTAGGCCTGTCGGTTCACCCCTCGGCGTTGTGTGTTTGTTGTGAATCATGACGAGTACTGACCATGCAGACGAAGGCCCGGCGGCGTATTGGTGGACTCACACAACCCTGGATGAGGAGGCCGCCCCGCCCGATGCCACTGCCGCCGAGGCCACGGCCAACGTACTGGCTTCCCTTGTCTCCGCGACCAAGGGTCTGGTTCTGTCCGTGTGCTCGTCTGCACAAGAAGTGCCTCACCCGCCTCTGTCGTGTGAGGCCCAGGCACGGCTCTTCCAATCGACGGCGGCGCGAGAAACGTTACTCCCCTTCTTGGTTCAGCTGCGCCGCACCATGGAGCGCGCCTGGTGGGAGCGACGTGGCGACGACGAAGAAATTAACACGAGCGGCACCAGCGCGGGCGCCGCACAGGGAACATCCGCTTCCTCGCCAGCAACTGCCGCAATGGACGAGCGAACGCGGGCAAAGCTGGAGGAAGTTCAACGGCAGGTGTTTCTTTCCTTTCTCCGGGCTGTCCTGCAAGGGGCCACCGCTGCCGTGAACAGTATCGACAGCGATGGGGCCGCGCGTGCGTACGCGCAGTCGGCGCTCATTGCCTGCGTGGACGGTCTTCTGACGGACATGTGCTTTGGAACCGGATCCGAAGCCCGCGCATGGCAGAGCGGCTTCGTGCAAGCGCTGAGGCGCAGTACCACTGGGACAGGCGCAGGGCGTGAGGCAGACGAGCCCACCAACTCCTCGCTCCCGTCGTCGCCATTGTCGTCGGTACTCCCCGCCTCAGCCCTGAACTTGCTGCAGTACGCGTCCTGCTTTGTGAGTGAGGAGCCGCCCCTCTCCGCACTCTCCGTGACGGACCGCACACATCACTTCCCTCTGTTGACGGCAGCCGCCGTGCGTGTGATGGGGGCCAAGCTTGCCGCCCTCACATCGACGGCGAACCAGTTGACCGAGGAAACCCTCCGTGGCGCCCAGACAGACGAAGATGCGTTGGTGCGTCGGCTGAACACCTTGGCCACGTTCTTTCAAGCGCATGTGGCACCTGCGCTACACGCCCTGGGCGATGGACTCCTCGGCCGCGGTCCCAGCGAGTACCTTTCTTCCTCGGCTGCGGGCAGGCACACCTCGCACACAAGCGTGCAGAATCACAAGGATGAGGAGGGAGGATCAGGTCACGTCCTGGTAGACGAGACGCAAACCAATCTCACGCTGCTGTACCAAACCGCCAGCCTTGCCGCTGTCACAGACCTGGCCAGTGGTCAAGACTTCCTCGAAGGCATTTCGGACCTCCTACAGGCCTGCCACAGGGGTCTGTCTGTGGCACAGCAGCTTGTCAACGAAAGGGATAGTAGTCCCAGCGAAGACCTCACAGCAGCGATGAAGGCGGTCAAGTCCGCCTATCAAGACCGCATCGGCCGCCAGTCGCACCTCCTCACCGCGGTGCTGGGCCAGTTCGCGAGCACTCGGCCGCTGCTGCTCCCCTCCCTGCGCGCGCTCTTGGCAGGACCGTATAGCGCCTCCGGGCACCCAAACTATCGGTACCTGGTCGAGGACGGCGCGGCCTACACGCAGAAGAAGCAGCGCACCGCAGCGAGCTCAGCGCCGCTGCACGATGGAGTGGCGCTGCCGTGGCCCACCTTTGCCGATGCCTGCCTTGCCCGTGCGCTGACGGTGTGCCCTTCTCTGATGGAGACACCCACGGACGCACTTCTGTCGTTTCTGACAAGCACGGACGCCAACACCGCAGCGGGCGATGCTCCGAGGGAGGTTGCCTCTGTCGCCCTCCCTGTTGGTATCAGTCTGCTATGCCGCCCCACGCTCCTACTGCAGCGGCTGCTCGCACTAGCCCTGAGTCCCGCGCTGCTTTCCCGGCACTGCAGCGCAGAGCTGGCCATCACCGAGACCGGCGGTGGCAGCCAACGGCGCGCCAAGGCCTTTGACGAGGCCCCAAGGGACGGCGCTGACACACCCTCCCATGAGACAGCCATGCTTTTCTTCCCCAGGCTCTACGCCATGTTCTGCACCTTGGAGGCGAGCATGCGCTGCTTGCTGCGGAGCGCCGAAGACAGCAAAGGCAACCACGCCGACGAAGATGAGAAGTTGCTGGTGCACATCCTGTCCGCCTCCACGGCGCATGCTCTCAAGAACCTCCCCAAGGACGGCGCCTCACAGGTGGCGGCAGCAGAGCTTATCATGTTCATGGCGTTTGTGCTGAGCAGCACCCCTGTGTACCCCGTGTCGGCCCTCCGTCTAGTGCGTGAAGCCTTCCGCAAGATGCTCGACAAGGACGACCACGCGGATCTGGCAAGCGGCTCCACGGACACCACAGACGCCCAGGCGGCCGTGTTACTCCTTCTTCACAAGCAAGTGGTGCGAGGCCATCAGGTCGGTATGGCGGCTTTCCTTCTTCCGTTATTACGTGCGCTGGGGGTTGACCATGGTGCTGCGCTGGATGTGGACCACACTGCCGCCGCAGTGCGTTACCCTGCCTCTGCCTCCGTGGCCTACCTTGCAGAGCTGCCGCGCAGCTACTTCAGCCGTGTCTCTCCCGCCCTCGCACTGCACCAGAGCGAAGACGCCATTGCGTTCCTTGACCGCGCCGTCTTCGCGCCCATGGCGTCATCGTCGGCAGCAGACACCAAGGAAGCGGCGGTGGTGGACGCATTTGTGGACGTGGTAGCAGAGGCCGGCAAGGTTACCCTGGGTCGCCTGTACGTCCTGCAGAAGGAGAAGTCCTCGACGGCAGCACTCGTAGCGTCCACGGCGATCGCAAACAGCAACGCAGGCCTGCCGACGACGTTCGCGCCACTGGACACCCCTGCCCTCGTGGCCGACGTGGCCGCCAACGTCTTTTATGGGGTGCTGCGGCTATGTGTGGATGTCACTCATTGGGAAGCCGATCAACGGAAGGAGCTGCGTCGACGCATCGTGCAACGCACCTTTGCGAAACTGCGGGCGGAGCAGGGCTCGTCTGCGAGCAGCACAGACACAACATCGGCATCAGCGGCCTTGAGCGACGCGGACCTTGCGACCCTGCCGTTGGAGTACCTCCAGCGTGACGTTGTGGTGGTGACGACATCACCCCTTTCACCCGGAGACAGCGCCGCAACCACCAGTCCTGCTGCTCTTGCCTCCACGCCTCACGCCACCGAGGCTCTCTCAGCCTTTGAGCATTGGCTCTGGTGTGCCGAACTGGACGCGCTCGATGACGCCCCGTTCCAAGCCGTGAAAGGTCTCATTCGCATCTGTAACGTGAGCTACACAAAGCAGGTGAGCACACAAGCCCTCTTGCGTGCCCGTAGCGCGATTGACCGGCAAGCAGAGGCGCGCAGGGCCGCCCGGAGCAGTGTCTTCGCATCCTTGGACGCTGCCGTGGCCCACGACTTGGAGAATATCCGTCGCGTGCTGGAGGCACAAGCGTTGAAGGCCAAAGCAGCCACGGCAGCGAAGAAGGATGGTGCCTCAACAACAGAGGCAGCGCCCGCTGAAGGCGCAGGGCCAGAGGAGGAAGAGGACCATTCGGCACCGTCTGCCCCGATGGTGCTGATGCTCTCTCACGTGAATGCGTACGCAGAGTTTGTCTTTAACGCACTGCTCCTGCGGGCGAGGCTGAGCGTTGTCGATGGTGCTGTGTGTGCCATCGCCCTCGAGGGCTTCTTCCACGCCTGTGCCCGGCACCACGTCGAGCCCACAGCACTTGTGAGCCTCTTGCGCGTGTTCCTTGCCCGGCTGCGCGGCACCATGGCGACAGCGCAGGCCACCCCGCAGCATCGGCACCGCTGCACCCTCACACGACAGGAAGCAGGCGGCCTATCCTTGCTCCTCCGCGCTGCCGGGGAGCGTCTCGCGCTACCCTACAAGGTGAGCTTTGCGATCCCCGCCTCTCTGCCCGCCGGCGAAGCACCCGTGACCACCTCGGGCGGCCTGGTGTCCGTCCTGCACGGTCCTCTGACAAGGAGCCTCGTGGAGTCTGTCATCAAGGTCTTCCCCAAGGATCATGAGGCAGAGGCCGTCAACACGTTAACCGTGGCTGTCGAGGACGCCGCTGGCCTCGTCAAGCTGTTTCTCGCGCGGCTGAGCCTGCTTGCGGACTGGTGCGCCTACGCCGTCGTCCTCCATGGCAGCCACCTCTTCCGTTTGACAACGCACGTGGAGGAGGTCTACAACAAGGCAGTTGCGGCGCGGCGCGACGCGGTGCGGACCTCCGGCATTCCCTCCCCAGGTCTCCAAGCCCTTGTGGGCGTCGAGCGGCCGTTGTGTGAGGGCGTCAGCGCACCCGCCGCCAGCGTTGCACGTCTCTACACGCAGACGCCCTTGCGTGAAGGAGCCGGCGCCGACCGCCATCGCGAGCGCGGCCGCGAGACGGAGGAAGAGGCAAATGCTCGCAAGAAGCGCAGCTCGCGCGGGGGCCGTCGGGAGCGCGAACGCAAGGAAAAAGAGGAGCGCCGCCGTCGGGAACGTGACGGAGCTGCATCGGCACGCACAGGGGACGGCGCGCGGGAGGGCGGAGGCAGGGGCGACGACCGGAAGCGTCGGCGGTCCGGCGAGCGGGACCGTGACGGGGACCGCGAACGCGACCGCGTTCGTCGGCGCGAGTCGGAACGGGATCGCAGTCGCGACCGGGACCGCCACCGTGGTGGACGAGACAGACGGAGCGAGGAGCGCGACCGCAAGGAGGGTGGCGGGAGTCGCGCGAAACGCCCGAGAGGCGGACAAAAGAACAGACGCTCTGGCCGTCGTTAAGTTGCTATGTTGGGAAGTGGGCGGGGGTCACGTACGACGACCTGTTGTTGATTGTAACGCTCGAAAGGTGTTTCTCTGCGTTGTCAGGGTTGACGAGGATGGCAGCAGTATGACGCAGGAACGCCCCTCCGCGAGAGCGGTCAGAGTTTGTACGTAAAACGAAACATTATCCAAGAAGACTAGTGAAGGCAAGGTGTGTACGGTGAACGAGGAAGAGGGCGGGGGGAAATATCCTGCAAAAAAGAGGAAACATCTGCAAATGTTCGGACAGCGTCGAAAGAAAAACGTCGGGGCGTTTTTGGCCGTTGTCCCTTGAGAGCGCTTCCTCGCCCTCTTGAACGAAGAAGAGCATCATGAAACGCTTTATGAAGCCGTCCCTAAGGCGTATTAACGTGCATAACGATAGTCACTCACTCACTCAATCACTCACCTGACTTCCCTCCTCCTTCACCACTCACACTTTTTTCACTCGACTTCACTCTCACCATGGCGGGAATGTACGTCAGTTTCTCATTTCTCTCCGTCTTTCACATACTACCTCATCAATACTCCCTTTTCGCAGTACTCCCATCTACGGGCTTTAAACGTTTTGTTAACGATAACTCCCCGCTACGGCAGACGCATTCCCTATTACTACCTTTCTCTCCAACCACTTGGACCCACAAGAACAAGACTAATCCCACACACAACCTATTAATCGCTATTTAAAAAATCATGCGCCGTTTCGCTGCCACCACTACCGCCTTCTCGGCCTCGCTCGCGGCCCGCTTCGCCTCCACCATGACTGTCCGTGACGCCCTCAACAGCGCCCTCGACGAGGAGCTGGCCCGCGACAACAAGGTCTTCCTCCTGGGTGAGGAGGTTGGCCAGTACCAGGGTGCCTACAAGGTCACCAAAGGCCTCGTCGACAAGTACGGCAAGGACCGTGTCATCGACACCCCGATTACCGAGCACGGTTTCACGGGTATGGCTGTCGGTGCCGCCATGAACGGCATGCGTCCTGTCTGCGAGTTCATGACCTTTAACTTTGCCCTCCAGGCCATTGATCAGATTGTGAACTCTGCTGGTAAGGGCCTCTACATGTCTGGCGGTCAGCTCCGCTGCCCCATCGTCTTCCGCGGGCCCAACGGTGCCTCGGCGGGTGTCGGTGCCCAGCACTCGCAGTGCTTCGCCTCCTGGTACGGCTCCGTGCCCGGCCTCAAGGTGTTCGCTCCGTACAACTGCGAGGACGCCCGTGGCATGATGAAGGCTGCCATCCGCGACGAGAACCCCGTCGTCATTCTCGAGCACGAGCTGCTCTATGGCGAGTCCTTCCCGGTGTCTGACGAGGTCGCCGACAAGGACTTTCTCATCCCCTTTGGTAAGGCCAAGATTGAGCGCGAGGGCACCGACATTACCCTCATTGGCTTCTCTCGTGGCGTGGAGTTGTGCCTCAAGGCGGCCGACGAGCTCGCCAAGTCTGGCGTCAAGGCCGAGGTCATCAACCTCCGCTCGATCCGCCCGCTCGACCGCGAGACCATCCTCAAGTCTATCAAGAAGACCCACCGCGCCGTCACCGTCGATGAGTCCTTCCCCATCTGCAACATCGGTGCCGAGATTTGTGCTCAGGTGATGGAGAGCGACACCTTCGACTACCTGGACGCCCCTATCGAGCGTGTGTCCTGCGCGGACTGCCCGACCCCGTACGCGAAGGAGATCGAGGCGGCGTCGCAGCCCCAGGTCGCGGACGTCGTCGCTGTTGCCAAGCGCGTGCTCGCTTAGGACCGATGGTACCAACGTTAACAGGAACGAATTCTCCTCTTCATATTTTTTTTAACTACTATCTTTGTTGTGAGGGATGAAAGTACTATCTTCTTCTTCCATGAATAAGAGTTAAATGTGTCGTCTCGTCTCTTTCTCTGTTTGTTTCGTGTGATTGTCTGCTTGAGGATGTATCTTCCTTTTCCGACGCGCGTGTGTGTGTCAACACGCTCACACGCCCAAGCGCACGCTCTTTTGTCTTCTTCGCTGGAGCGCACGGAGACACCTACGGCATCGATGAAGCGCTACACACCTGCAACCAGCGCGGCTGGCTTCTCCTCCCCGCGCTGGCCGCAGACTGCGCATTCGCACCTCCTATCACAGTCAGCACGGCACGCTCGTGGTGCTTATCGCTATTGTCCTTTGTCAGCACGTGCGCACACGGGTACAGCTCGTCACCGCGACGAATGACACGGACAGACTCAGACACAGAGGAATATACACACTCACAGACACGCACATACACACAGGCGCACGTACGCTCAGCTGCACGTCAGACCATCGCCGAAATCGGAATTGCCCCTCGCCGGAACCCCCCTTTATCTTCCCTCCAGAGGCGATCCCTTAGTCCTGGTTGGTCGAGCGGGGAAGGGAAAAAAAACGCGAAATGAATTTATCTTTCTTTTCTCTCCGTTTTTTATTTTTCCTGAATCATTCCGCTTGAGTCATTTTCCCATTTTCCACCAAAAGTTTTGTTTCGATTTTTGTTTTATTCGCTTTTACGCTTTGTCTCTTTCGGAATAAGTCATTCCCGGAATGCCCTAACGAAGATACTGTTTCTGTTTCTTTACATTTCCTTCCTACTACTCGGATGGGGCCTGGACGGGCGACGTTTGTATTGTCTTTTCTGTTGTTGTTGTTTAGTAAGATGGTGCGATTTTATTTTTATTTTTCTTTTTTATTTGGTTGTTCTTCACTTCCTTCCTTTTGTCTTCGCTCCCTCTAGTTGTGTAGGCTTAGCTCTGTCCCTTTTCTTCGTCACGTTGCAGCTTCGCGGGGGGACACCCAAAAGAGAAAATCATTTGTTTTTTAATGTATCGCAACAATCAACAGAGTACAAGCGGATGATCTAACGTCAAGAAAAAAAAAATTAAAATTCCAAGATGCTGATGGTACCTTCTGTAAGAAGCTTCTCTGTCACCTTCACACGTCGGCTGCGCGCTGCGTTCAGTGCACGTGAGGACCTGTTAGAGATGGCATCATGGATACCATCTCTCCCTCCCTGCAGGCCATGAATCGCACAGGCTGTCTCCTCTCCCCAGTGGGGATGGAGTGAGAGAGGAGGGGAAAAAGAAGTCGTAAGTTCATGTGATACGACCCTGCTGGTGGTGTCTGTGGGGAGACGGAGTGAGGACACGTTTTCTTCGATTGAAAGTCCTCTCCTAGTTGCAGCTCTTCCCCAGTGCTGCAGGTGCCCTTTTCGTGTATTTGAAGAAAAAATGAAACTGCTTCCTTACCATACCCTGCGTGTTCTCTTGGTCACATGAAGAGTAGTCTGCTGAAGGTACTTTCCTTTGAAGGAACCACCTGTTCGATCGTTTTCCGTAGGGAGGTCCGAAGAGAGAAAACTGCGTCTTGGTCTCTCTATCCTCCTTTTTTGTGATAGATGATTTGATTGATTCTCGAAATCTAGTCTACAATATCCACCACGCACGCGCGCAACCAACGGGTATCATGTTGACGCCATACCTTCGCAAGCGTGTGACCGTGGTTACGGCAGATGGCCGCAACCTTGTTGGCGTTCTGCACGCCGCCGACCAGCTCATGAACCTGGTTCTCACCAGCTGTACCGAGCGCACGCTGGCACCGTACGACAGCGTGCAGAGTGCGGAGGAGGAACAGGAGGAAGGATTGCAGGAGAGCAAGATTGGGGTCATGATGCTCCGTGGCGCTGATGTGGTGACGGTGGGGCTCATCGACGTGTACGAGGAGGCCGCTGTAGATGCGGCAGAGTGGGTCGGGCGTGATATGCCGCCTGTTACCCAATGAGGCACACAAGCATACACAGGGGAAGAGAGTAAAGCTGCCTCACGACGGAAACGGCATTTGCGTATTACAGAAAAGAAAAAAAAAGCAAGCTGTTTAATAACGAAAAGTGTTTTTCTTAGACCAATAAAAAATTAAAGGAACAGAGCGTTCGAAGCAATAAACGTTCAGGCCAACGCGGAACGTTATGAACACTGTCCTCGACGGACAGTCATTGTGAGCATGCTCATGCACAGCTATTCTCTTCCCCTTTCCTCTTCCCCTCTCTTTCTCCCTCCCTGCCTTTGGTATGGAATAGGTCCAGCAGGATTTCACTATTCTATTTTATTGACGGTGTGTGTCGTGGAAGCGGCACAAATCATTCATTCAAATCCTCTGACGTCTCTACACTCCTTTTTAAACATCATCCTCAGTTAGATTGGCCTCCTCCCGCGACAGGATTTCACTCCCCCTCCCACTGATTTCTTCTTGTACCTGCGACTTTCAGCCTTCACTTGGGGCGCTTTTTTTTTTTTTTTTGAATTGGTGAAGATCCCTCCTCGTCTGCTATTGAGCCTTCCCTTTCCTCACGCCACAGCTAGATTCGAGGGGCGACGTCTTGCCACCTCGGTCCCCAGGGTGTCGCAAACACACAGGAGCATAGCACCGCAATCGTTAGAAAAGAAAGAAAGACAAAGGATGTGGACAGCATCAAATAAAAGGTACTACGACGTGGTGCGCGCAGAGGAACGTCGGCAGCGCGCACGTGTGCAGGGCGGGAAGCAGATGAGTGCGACGCTGCCAACAGGCACCGCATCCTCTGCGGCCGCTGCAAGCGCAAAGAAGACGGACAGCACCGCGTGGGGGGGAACTACCACAGGAACGTCAAAACGGGTCGCCAAGGCATCAAGCGCACCAGCCCCCAGCCCCTTGACAGACCCCACCCTCACGGAGCAACCCAACGTGCTCGATCCCGTGGTTGCCCTGAACATGGTCCGGACGGACATTCAGCACGTCACCGAGCTCGTCTTTGATCACCGCCAGCTAACCGGGCTGCACCCCAACCTGCTGCTGTTTGAAAACCTGGAGATGCTGTCTCTGCAGCACAACAAATTTCGAACCTTGCACAACCTCCTACCCGCCCTCAGCAGCGAGGCTGCGGAAAAAGAGTGCGGAGGACACGACATCACTGCCTCAAGGATGTCTACCATGGAAGACGAAGAAAATGGTGTGGGCGGGTACTTCCTTTCCGCCGCCACAGGCGCATCGTCGAGCTCTGGCGCTGCTTCCCGTCGCGCGGCGGCGACGTGGCGCAACCTTGCCGGGCCACGCGGCTGCTTCCGGCTGAAACGGCTCCTCCTCGCTGGCAACCGTCTGCGCCGGCTCGACAGTGCCCACACAGACATTCCGCGTCTGACAAGCCTAGAGTATCTGAACGTCTCCCACAACAAGCTGAGTGACCTCGAGGGTGTGTTGCGTGTGCTGCAGCCCCTGAAGCAGCTCACCTACCTCGACCTGACCGGCAACCCCGTGTGTGAGGACCCTGCGTATCGTCTCACCGTAGTCGCACGGCTTCCGCAAGTAGCGGTGCTAGACCGCGTGGCCGTTACCAGCGCGGAGCGGCGAGAGGTTGCGGCTACCGCGGTGAGCCGTCCGACAGACAGCAAACTTCCGCAGACACTGTTAGCCTTTGGTTCGACCGTCACGAAGCGCCATGGTGCGCCAAACGACGACACTCTCGCCACCACGAGGTCCGCGCCGTGGTCCAAGTCCGCGTGCGTGAAGCTCATGGAAAAGCGCGTACACGCCCACTTGGCGAGTAAGGCGGAAAGAGAGGCGGCCGCAGCCCACGCTGAGCAGGAGGAACTCACGGAGGCGCTGGAGAAGAAGCAAGGCTTCCACGCTGTGTGGGGTCTCACCCGGCCTGGCCAACCGCTCTCCTCGACAGCCACATCGCCCAGTGCCGCCATCACCATGGACGCCGCGGGCTCGTCGAAAACAGTCTCTGGGCCGAGCAGCGGCGGCGGCGGCGGCGTCGCGTCGACAGGACGCAAGCGCGGCTCGCTTGGCGCGGGTGGCTCGCACAGCTCGGCGCCATCTGGCAGCAGCCGTGGGCCCCTGCCTGCCATTCACGCAAAAGCACCTATGCCGACAACAACGTCAAGCATCCCTGTCGCCCCCCGCACATTGGCAGAGACCATTTCGGGCGTGCCCGCCGATGCGTGCAAGGATCGCGATGCCGTGGCCCATGAGAGCACCTTATTCGACGCCCTCCTCGGTCACACTGTGTTGATGGAGCGCAAAGGACTTCACGGCAGCCTCGGCACCACGACCGGAGACACCGCCAATGAGCCTCCACGGGCCCCTGTTGGTGCGCCAGCCCCAGAGCGGTTGCGCGAGCTTGACGCGGCCATCACAGATGCAAACCACCTGGTGCGGCTCATGAGCGAACAGCAGGCAGCAGTTGGCAGCACCAAGCACGGCGGTGGCGGGGGCGGCAGCAGCACACGAGCCAGCGGTCAGACGGCAACCCCACGGAGCTCCTCCGTACAGCGCACCACAACCCACAGCCGCTCCGTCTCCCGTGCCAGCCAGCACGTCAGCTCGCAGATCACCCATGTTTCCGCCTCCCTCGTGTCTTGCGCCGCGCCGCTGGAGGAAGGAGTGGCCCACGCGGCCTCTTCCTCGCAGGCGGCCGCCGCCGCCACCACACAGCAGGCGCTAATGGAGTCGCTGCGGGCCCGCGCGCATGCGTTTATTCCCCCTCCGTGGGAGGGACTGCGATCGAACGGTGGAGCAGCAGGGGAAAAGATCACGGCAGCTTCCGGCGCGTCCTTGCAGGGGGACACCGCCACGGGCCGCGCACGAGCCTACGCGGTCGCGGAGAAGCTCGACGCACTTGCAGTGGCGGTGGCAACGCTCTTCCTCCCCCAGGAGCTGCAAGCGCTGGAGACGCGCTTTGGCCCCTGTGAACTCATCACCGCAGCGCGTGCAGCCGCAGCGCAACAGCCCCATCTGAACGGAGGGGGAGGTGTGTTCATGGCATCTGTCGCCCTGTCGGCTCCAGGAAGCAACCCCAACAGCAGCGCAGGCGGACGGCGCTCCCCGCCCCACGCAGGCAACAGCACCACGGGCCCCGCGGTGACGTCTGGCAAGCGACCGAGCTCGCAGACGTCACGCAAGTCGGTGCGCGGCACAGCGGCTACCGTGGCCGCAGCCGCCGAGGCCGAGGGCACCCGTGAGACACTGTGGGCAGCCCTCACGACAACCTCCACAGTTGCACCGGCAGCCGCAGCAGCAGCGGCAGCACTTCCTGCGGTCACGTCCAGCCTGTCGTCCCCTGGCGCCTCCGCCTCCTCAGCCCCTGGTGCGGGTGCGGCAGCAGGAGGCGGCGTGCCCATGAATCAGTGCGTCGTGGGGCCTTTCTCGGAAGCGTCTCTATCAGCGTTCCTGAATGAGCTGCAGCAGGGCAGCGGCGCCTGGGACCTTCCGACGGTGCCGCTCCTTCAAGGACTCCTCACCGCTTACGAGGTCGACCCCATCACGCGCAAGTCTCTTCGCCACGCGTCCTTGGGCACCGACACGGGCAACAGCGGCAGAAAAAAGGAAAGCGGATCCGGGGATGTTGGTGGCACGGGTGGGGGACCGTCAGGCGGTGGCGGTGGCGCCGGTGCGCGCTCGGGCAGGGGCCACCTACCCAGCAGTAAGACTTCCTCTTTCCGCGGCCGCAAGCCTGGCGCCGACACGGCAGCGGCCGCCACAGCCACCGGTGCGTCTGGCATGGGGAGCGGCGGACCTGGTGGGGCCGGCGGCAGCGGTGTGACGGATGGAACGGTAAGGGGCGCGGGCAGGGTACGTCCTGGAGAGGCCCCACTCACGGTGAACCACCTCCTCGCGGCGCTCGTATGCTACGCCCCTTTTCTTGCAAGCCGCGCAGCGTTCTACGACAAGCGCTGCGCCGAGGCCACCGCGGTCGCCCTCCGCACCGGAGCTGTACGGGCGAGTCGGGTGAACCCAATGACGGCCAAGGCTCCCAAACGCCTTGTTGCCACGGGAGCGGCAGCATCACATGCGCCAGAAGGGATCGCGAATCCCCTCGAGAACAGCAGCAGCAGCAGCGAGGATGACGACGCCCAAGACACCTACGATAAGGCATGGGACAGTGGTCTCACCCACTCACCACCAGCGCCGCAGCATCAACAACAACAGCAACAGCAGCACATGTGCAAGGACGACCATGGCGGCAACGGGAATGCCAGCGCTGGTGGGCGGGAGTCCGCCGATGCGGCCTCGCCCAATGCAGCTGCAGGTGCCATGGGAAGCGTGAGGCCGACAGGAAAGTCCGCCTCTGTGTCACGGGCAGCCGCACCGCCCCAGACCCTGTCCTCAGAAGAAGAGGCGTCTCTGGACTGGTTTGCCCGCACCCAACAGGTGAAGGTCTTGCTGTCAAAGGCGCAGGCCTCTGACGCACGCGGGGGCGCTTGGTGGAGCCACTGAATTCGGCGCTTTAGGGCTCGCTCGCGATGCGCGGCAGCACGAGGAAAAAAGGGAAGAGCATGCGTCTGCGTTTGTGCAGGATTGCTGTTATCTTACTATTATTTTTCTCTCCGCTGATCTACTGGCCTTCACATAATGTAAGCGAGCATTCGTATCTTTCTTCTTCTTTTTTTTTTCCCGCCTCCTTGCGCGTGCCGAGCCATGTAACCCTTCACTGATGTAACAGCCATTACATGTGCTATCCTTTTACTGTTGCTTTACCTTACCTTCTCTCTGAATGACGATGTTACCTTTGTCTGGAACTCTGTAAAAAAAAAAAAAAAGGCAAAAGGAAAGATGCGTGAGAATGTTTTATTCGGTGGTTACCGACAAGAAATTGGCCAAGTGGTGGAGGAATACGTCGCGCTACCCTCGACGCGCTTACCTGGGCCGCCACAGTCGACAAATCTGTCGACACCGATGCTCTCTCGGCCCCATGGCGTGTGTGCTGATGCTCTTCATGTGCCTTTGACCTGTCGAACCTTCGCTGTCACACGACATCCAAAACGCGTCAAGGACACCCTTAGTCCCGTGAAATCAAAGAAAAAAAAGAAATTCACCTCATCGCACATCGACTTCTCCACCGGAGAATAAAAGCACATCGTGCACCCCTGCCCCCCTCACCCCTCAGGCTGGCGCAAGATGTTCACCCGTCGCCTCTTCACCTCCCTCACGCCCGCCACCACACGTGTCACAGCCCCAGCGGTGGCCATGGTGGCGGCGCCGCCGTACATGTCATTGCGCCTCTGCGCCTCCACGGCTTCTGCGCCTGTCGGCAAAGGCAACTTTTTCGCTTTCTTCGACTTACCCAAGCAACCCGCTCTTGACAACGCCCTCTTGCAGAAGCGCTATCACGCCCTGCAGCGCAAGGTGCACCCGGACCGCGAAAACGCAAACGCACGCGAGGAGGCGGAAGAGCCGCAACAAGGGCAGGAAAAGCAGCGCGAGGATGGCGCAGACCGCAGCAGCAGTAGTACTGACGATGGCGTCCCCTGTGGGGACCCTGTGACGCGGCCAGCCAGCGCGCCCGTTGCAACGGACGCTGGCGCCAAGCACAGCTCGCTCGATGTGTCCACGTACGCCAATGTGGCGTACGAAACCCTAAAGGATCCCTTCTTCCGCTGCCGCTACCTTGCTCGCCTCGAAAAAGCAAAGCAGATGAAAGGAAAGGAGGAAGGGGGCAGCGCTGGCCCGCTGGAGCTGACCCCGGAGGAAGAGGAGGAGCTGATTATCGAGGACGATCGCCGTGCCATGTTGACTCGGGTGACGAGCCCGAACCGCCCGCTCAGCGAGGACTTCTTGATGGAGATGCTCATGATGAATGAGCTCATTTTTGCCGGCGACCGCAGCGACGCGGGCACGCTGGCACAAATGAAAGTCCTTCTCGCTGACCTCAAGGAACGCCATGCGCAGTACTTTGAGGATGCCAGCGCGGCCTGGGCGGCCCATGACATGGACGAGTTCTTTGGCCTCATTGAGGAGTGGACGTACATCCACAACGCACTGACGCACCTGCGCGACCGCTTGTAAAGGACAGTTGCATAGAAGCCACCAGGAAAGGAAGGGTCCCTGAAAGCCTCGACAGAGGGAGGAGGGGAGAAAAAAAAAAAAAACAGACGCAGAGAGGGGGTTCTCGTTCCGTTTTGATCCTCTCTTAGAGAACGAGTGCATGACGAGGCCTCACTTCTCTTTCGCGCCGCGGCTGTGTCATACTCCCGCGCCTCCTTTTTTTGGTGCCTTCTTGTACGGTACGCACACGCACGGCGGTGGGCTCCTCTGGGCGCTATTCACATATCCCATGAACATGCAATGATGCAGCTTCATAAACGTTATTCCCCCTCTGGAAAAGAGAAAGAAAAATAAAACAGATAGTGATGACAGCCCGTGATTGAAGCAGACTGCATGTTAGTGTGTTGCACCACACCTCCTGACGTGCCTGCGGTTGCAGCGAAAACTTTTCCTTGGGACGGTGTCGCTCCACCGCCTCTGACAGGGTAAGCCAGCAACACATGTGAACTGGTTGTTTTTTGAAAATACATTTCGCTGCTTCGCTACCACAGGCAATGAGCCATTCATGTGACGTCAAATATTCTGTGCATGGATCTCTGACTGCACACACGCGTTTCCTCTTCTCCATTCCTCCTGTGGTTTTTTTTTTTTTTTTGGATTCCAAGTCCCCACTGCTGCTCGTCGTGTAGATAGGGTTGCTTGGAGTTGCCTTTCAACGTTGGCACGTTTGTGGGTTGTTGTCGTTGCTGTCCCACTTGTTTTCTTTTTTTTTTCTTTTTCTCTCTTTGCCTTGTTGGAACGAAGAACAGCCCATCTTGTCGTTTGTGTGGGAGAGGTGCATCAAATCACTGTCCCCTCACTTTAAAAGGGATCTGTGAGAGCAAACGTACATATCTAGCTCGTTGGACCGCCGGCCGCTTGTCTTCCTCACACCTCTGCTCCCTTTTTTTTTTCTTCCCCCGCCCCCCCCCCCCTCCTCCTTCTATTCCTTTCCTTGTGTATTCCTCTGGTCCTTCAAGCGTTTGTCCAATCCGCTTGTCCAAAGCTGAGCGCGTCACCGATTTAGATTTTTCTTTCTTTTTCGCGTTTTACCGGCGGGTCCCCCACTTCTGAGCAAGAGAAGCAAGAGAGGCATGAGGTCCTCGTCCACGCAACAGTGCACACGGGGTGGCCGACCCCCACCATCTCTCCCTGCGTCGGCACGCAGCACCACCAAGGCTGCTGCGGCTAGCCTTCCCCGGACGGAGGGCGGCGGCGCCCCCGCGCTAGGGGAGACCAGCCACGCTATGGCCTCCACCTTTCCCACCCGCGGCATTCCTCGCAAGCCGCAGCACCCCATGCCCGCTGGCGCAGCGACCCTGCGCACCACCGGCACCATCGGCAGCGGCAAGACGCTGGGCAAGCTCATCCCTGGCAGCAAACTTGGCGCGGCGCGTAGGGGGAAAGGACCACAGCCGCAACCTTTCCAGCGAACGGCGACAGGGAGCGGCTCGCGCAGTAGCGTCAGCGCAGCCGCAGCGGGCCCCACCATCACCACCACCCATGGAGGAGCGGGCCCTCGTGGTGCGTCCAGCACGCAGGGTCTGAGTGGCAGCAGCAGAGGAGCCGTGGGCTCTCATCCTTCCTCCTCTGCTGTCTCTATGCCATCGGCACGACGGCCCATCAGCGGTGTGCTTCCTCGCCTAAGCTCCGCCTCAGGGGCAGCGCGCGTCAGCAGCATCTCCGTCGTCAGCAGCCGTGGTGTCCGCAGCCCCAGCGAGGAGGCCGCACTTGAGCCCGCCCCTGCTTACCTTCTTGGCACGAGCACACGGTCCAGCACCGGTGCGGCACAGGTATCCTCCGCAGGGCAGCACTTCTCCCTCCCCACCTCCGCACGCCCACGCTCGGCGTTCAACGCGACGCTGACCCTCAGCGGGCGTCGCCGGCACAGCGGGAGCGAGGGGCCACCCGTCCCTTCGCCAGGAGGGGAGCCGCAGAACCCGCTGGACGGCGGCGCGCAGATGGCGGGCAGCACCTATGTGGTGGGCAACGCCGTGGTCAATCCCTTTGTTGCTGTGTCCCCTGCCGTCCAGCAGTGCGTGCGCGGTGTCACGGCCAGCGTCGGCCCGGGCACCACCGCACTGCCGCGGGCCTCACCGCAGCGGCCATCGACAGCGTTGGCAGCGCTTCCCGTGGACCCTGCAGCGGCCCAGCGGCGCGCGGTGGGGGCCATCATCGTCCCTAGCCAAGGGCCGGCGGCGACCCATGGTCCTTCCGACACCTCCGTGGGCGGCGGGACCTCGTCAAACTATCTCCTCGAGAGCGCGGAAGCTAGCCTACCGAAGGGGGTGGTGGCAGACACGGACACGCGGCGCTCACCGGTGTCGACCAGCTCGGAGGTGCCGAATATGCCCAACTTTGCCCTGGTCCCTGCGGTGCGCAGCAGACCCAAGGCGGGTCCTTTCCTCCCTGGCGATGACCAGCTGTTGGGTGTCATGCCCACACAGGAGGATGCCGCCAAGCAGCAGACACTCTTCTGCCTCGAGAGCATCTCAACACGCAAGCACGGTTCTGCCTCTCCGGCAGGCGGCACCGCAGCCCCCAGCGCTGCGGTGCAACAGCTCAAGGCCCTCTACGGCACAACACCGGACGATGTCCCGGCACGCATGCATCCGTCCCAGAGCCTGGCCGGCGGCTTTGGCGATGCCAGTACGAGCTATATGCAGGTCAGCGCCACCGTTACTCCGGCAACAGTCTCCCGGGCCAAGGGCGGACGACTCGACGGTGGGGACGGCAAGCACAAACCTCTTGACGGCGTGTCTCCCATCACGGTTGCCTGCGACGTACTACCGGAACTGCAGTTTGCGGAGGCCCGCAGCGCCGAGCTCGCCGGCATTCGGCGCCGCATTGACTGGGACGTGGCGATCCCGTCCACTGACCACGGGGCACCGCCCCCGCTGCCGGCCATCGCCTTCCTGGATGCGGAGGGCAACCCTGTGACAGCGTTCAACAAGGTGCACTATACCTTCAATACGGCCACCCTTACCATGGAGCGTGACGTGGACGAGGATATGCGCAGGCTCGCGCACCACCACGCCCCAAGCAATGGTAGCAACCACGGCAACACGGCTTCTGGTACGCATGGGCAGCCAGCCTCTTTTGCGGCGAGTAAGATGGCCGCCGCCGTGCGCAGTGTCGGTCAGTCCTTCAGCCAGGGCAGTGCGACCCCCTCGCTCTTCCGCTTCCACAGGCTCGTTGGCCTGATGAAAGGACTGGCAGAAAAGGTGGGCCTGGAGCGGGTGATGGAGTACAAGGTGACCTGCGAAACCGATAGCGTCATGCTGCTTTCGGCCCCGTATGTCGACGCGGATGTGGGTGACCTCGTGGTCCATCTGAACCCATCCCTCCTGGGATCCGTGCGGCTGACCGTGACGGGGTTTGACTGTGCCGCGGTTGACCCAACCTCTGGCGCTCTGGCGGAGAGCTCCAACGTGCTCACAGTGGTGGTGCAGTGCACGCACGCACCTCTGACAGAGGGGAATTGGCTGGTGGTGACGGCCCCTACCACAGAAGTTGAGGATGGCACGGACGCCGAAGCAGTGGCGCCGACAGCGGAGGAACAGCGCCGCCTCGCAAGCCCACCACCACGCGCAGGATCGCCTTCTCCACACAGCCAGCGTCCATTATCGACCTACCCGTCGGCCGCTCTCTCCGCGTCCAGCGCGGCAGCCCTGTCCTCAGGAGGGGGCAGCCTTGGCGAGCAAGTCTCCCCTACAGGCCTCAACCTGACGCTCGCGAGCTTTCGCAAGGACCAAGACTCACGCGCTATCAGCCGCCACGGCCGTCCCGGTTGGGAAGGCACCTCAGAGGGTAGCCAGGGTCGCGCGGTCGTTACGGTCTCCCCTGCGCCGCCTGTGGGCGCCCCTGCCACCACCGCCGACATACTCCCTGGCGTCGTGGGACACTCTCTGGATGCGCAGGCGCCGTACAGCTTCCCCGCGACGAACCCGCACGACCTTCGGTACGTGGAATGCGAGGTCACATCACGAGAGTTTGTGATTGCGCAGATTCTGCAGGCCAGGGCAGAGGCTGCGCGAGAAAAGAAGGCACGTGAGCGTACCTTGTCCCCAGAGATGGCCCACCTCAACGATGCGCACAGTCCACTCGACGAGGATGACGCTGAGTTTGACGATGATGTGGCCTCGCGGAGCCACAGAAGCCACACGACGGCAGGGGCCTCGCTCTCCTCGAGCACGGTCGGGCGCAAATCCATGGGCGGCGAAAGCGACGCGAGCGAGTCGATAAAGGTACCAGCGAGTCAACACTCGCAGGACGGAAGGCTGCACAACCACGTCGCCAAGCGCGTGGAAGAAAGCGTCGGCAAAGAAAAAGAAGAAGATTCCCTTAGCGACTGTGGCTCGCCCACCGCGCAGCAGGCCATGGCCGCTGCGGAGGCGCGCGAGAGGGAAGAGGCCAAGACAGGCAAACAACCCAAGGCGTCGAAGGCCGCTGGCGGAAAGACGAGTCGTCACGGCGTCCCGCGCTCGACGACCACCCATGCCGCAAAGCGCAAGCGCGCCATCCGCGACGATGAGAGCGCGGAAGAGGAACCGCAGCTCTACAGCACGAAGGAGAAGCTATGGCGCCGACCCTCCAACGCCGCCATCTTCTTCCTCCTCAACTCGTTGCAGAGCCCGCTCAGCCACATGCGGCTCACGGCGTGGCAGGACCGTCTTACGAACCTGTTCCAGAGTGGCGACCAGGACCTCTTCAAGCCAGACAGTCGCGCGCAGGTGAAACGGCAAGCCAAGAGTGAGCTGCCTGACAACCTCATTGTGCACTTGTCAGCACCGGCGTCGGAGGGTGCTCACGGTGGCGGCGGTGGTGGGGTGGGTGAGCGTCGTCGCAGCATGGCCTCGCACCGAAGCCTTGCCCATGGCGGTGGTGGCGGCGCATCTGCCTCCTCCTCGAGCCAGCAGTCCATCAACCTTCTCCGCCGCTTAGTACTCTGCCTGCTGCTAGAGGAGAATCGCAGCTCGCAGCAGCTCTTCTCCGACATTGTCGAGCTCTGTGCGCATCTCAGCCGTAACGCCCTGGTGCGCACCGTCGCGATAACCGGAGGCACCGCGGAAGGCCTGCAGAGCATGGCAGCAGCCGTGCTTGCACCCACCCCATCGTCCACGCGCGCCCCGCCGCCGTCCAAGCCTGGCGTGCGCACGACGGTGCTGTCCGAAAAAGAGCGACATAACGTGCTGCTGCTCACCGACGTGCTGGATGTTTGTGTGACTGCCATGGTCACCATAGGGTGCTATGCCGAGGCAACCAACTACGCCATGCAGCGCGTCCACGCGCAGTGCCTGTTGGAAGGAGACACCACCGATGTCGTGTGCGCCGCGCAGCGAGATCTTGCAGAGGTCTTGTTCTTCTACGGGGACTTCAGCGCGGCGCTGCAGGTGGCCGAGGACGTGCTGATGCTTGTCGAGCAGGTGGCCGACACAAACTGTGTGGAGGAACTCGAAGTGAAGGTACTCGTGGTGCTTTCCGCCGTTTACAGCGGCAAGCTGGCGCGCGCGGGTGAGGTGATTGTGGAACTCATGCAGCTGATCACCGATCGCGATAGCCCCAGCGGTATCCCACCCATCACCGAGGCAGAGATCCTCCTGACGTACGCCCTGGTTCACCCAGCGATTGGGCCTCTCGCCGCCACGCTTCCCCCTTCGGCGACAAGGAACGCCGACGGCGACATGGTGGCCAACCACCGCAGCGCCGCCATCAACTTCTCCACCGAGAGTGTTCTGCGAGCCTTGCACGAGGCCGTGAATCTCCTCTCAGGCACGGGGGACTTGGCCGAAATGGAAAAGAGCTTCTCCATGGTCGCACCCGCGATGGTCGCCGCGCTCTCCCAGGCAGCCAAGGTTGGTGGTGGTGGTGGCGGAGATGGCGCTCTAGGCGCTGCTGTGGCAGCCATGGGGAAGCAGAAGCGCACCCGTTGGAACTTACTTTCCTTCGCGGCGGTGCTGCTCCTCCAGAATGGCGAGGTCGACACCGGCATGGCGCTGCTGGAGAGCATCATTGAGGAGCTGGCGCTCGGCCAGCACCGCGCAGTGGAGCGTGCGAACCGCGCCAGCCTCAGCGCCATGTTGTGGGTTTCCCTTGTCACGTGGAAGATATGGGTTCACCCGACGGAGGCGCGGGAACTGCTGCCGACGATGAAGCGCACGGTGCAGCAGCTGACGCGTAACCGTGGCCCGTTCCACCCGCTCTCCGCCACCGCGCACTTGCTCCTCGCGGACCTGCAGAAGAGTATTCCGCGCAGCCACGCGCTGACGGTTGCCCTGCGCAGCTTGACGGCCCTGCAGCGGTGTGTGTCTCCCCGCTCAGGGTTCCTTTCCATGGCGCACACCGTGTGTGGCAACCTGGCAACGCTGTCGCGGCGCTGGCGGCCCAGCCTCGAGCACGCCAACGCGGCCCTTGTGATTTCCCAAATGAACAACGCCATGGCGGAGGTGCGCGCGGCGCAAGAGTCCATCCTGCTGGGTGCCCTGCTCCGCTGCCCGTCGCACGCGGAGGTGACGCTGCAGCCCTTGCTGCTGCTCCACCAGCTGGAGGAGCGGCTGACCAGCCTGACACTCACCCATGGTGCGCATAGCGAAAGCCTAGTGCTGCCGCTGATGAACCTCGCCGACGCCTACTTCCTCTACAAGGACTACGACAGCGCGCTCAGCTGCCTGCAACGCGCGCTGCGTCTCGTCGACAGCAAGGGCACCCTGGCCGTCTCCCACAGTGTGTTGAAGCCAGCGTGTCAGCTCAACGTGGCGAGAGGTGACCTCGAGCGCCGCCGGCTCGCCCTCAACGCGCTGCTGCAATCCCCTACGCGTCTGCTCCACATTGCCGCGCTGCTCTTCAGCATGGGCGCCGTGCTGGAGGCGCGCGCCGGCCAGGGCGACGTCGCCGACGCCCAGGACGCCTACCGTCGCTCGCTTGCGGTGCTGGAGACCGCCTCCCTTTCTGGCAGTCTCGCCAGCGTGCGCATCTATGAGGCGCTCGCCAAGTCACATTACACCACAGGGCAGTACGCGGACGCACTGAGCTGGGCCCTGCAGGCAGAGCGCGCCGTGCACGCGCACTACAAGACGTGGTCGCTAGAGGTGGCCAGCACACGCACGCTGGTGGCAACGGTGCAGGAACGCCTGTACGAGGAGGAAGGGACGTTTGTCTGCTTCAACCCTCTGCCAACGCAGACCAGCGCGCTGGGGCAGCAGCAGCAGCAGACCAACGCGATTGAACTTCTGTGATACGAGCCACCATGCTTCGCTTGCAGCACGGTGTGCGTTGATTCCACTCTTCCTTCTCCTACCGCTTTCCTGTTGCACGATCTCCCCACCCCCTCGATCAACCTTTTTTCCCTCCTGTGCCGTATCTGTGGTGCTGCTTCTGATGTTGTTGTTCTTTCTTTCTTTCTTTCTTGTCCTCCTCATGTATCTTCCCAGCGTTATCTCTTTTTTTGTTGTTGTTGTGGTTTATGTTGGCGTTACACGCTCGCTGCTCTTCTTTCCTTCTGTATTCATGTTTGGTTTCTCCTGCTTTGGCTCCCCACCTGAACGAATTTCCTAGATGTACTTCTCCATTTTTTGTTTTTGTTTCCCTCCCCCGCTATCACAGGATGTCCTTGCTCGTGTCTCCTTACCTCTCTTTCCGAAATCCGTTTTCCTCTTTTTCCTTCTAGAAACGCAAATGTAAAATTTCCACTATGCACGCAATCCACGCGTTCATTGACATGTCCATCGTCTTTACCGAGCTTGACTCGCTCTGCACAACGTCGTCCTATATTTCCTTTGCCGCCACCCAACCCATAAATTCCTTTTCCAAATGAAAAAACAAAAAAACGGGAGCCATGAACTCTCACCCAAGAGTACCACAGTGTGAGGACTCTAGCAACTCCGGCATGTGCAACGAAGACGAAGTTAGAGAGAAAAAAAAAAAGATGAATGCCTTGAGCGCTGAGGAGTTGTCTGAAGCTTTTGTTGCATCCCTGATGTTGCCATCGGAAAAGCACGTACCACGATACATCGCTGTTCCCTCTCCTCCCCCTCCCCCCACCTCTTCGCTATTACTGGTTTTTTCTGCGGCGCTTCTCAAACGAAGGATTCCCACAGAGCTGCTTCACGGAGTGTTTCATCATTCTACGAAGAAAACAAAGGTGTCATGATAGAGCCCAACGTCACCACAGCGCCGTCATTTTAGAAAAAAGAAAAGAAAAGGTTGACTCGTTGCCGCCGCTCTGACAACGGTTGGTTAAAAAAGCGTACGATAAGGCCTTCGCGCACGACGTGGATGCAGCCATGACGCAGACATCGCATGCCATCACACTGAGCGGATCCGTGGAGACGGTGACCGAGTACCTTGGCTTTGCCATCAACAGCATCCTCTACCAGCGCGGCATCTACCCGGCGGACAGCTTCCAGCCGGTGCGCAAGTACGGCATCTCGCTCATGATCTCCACCAACGAGGAGCTCAACGCCTACTTGGCAAACCTGCTGCGGCAGATTGCCCTGTGGCTGGCGGAGCGGCAGTGTCGGGTGGTCGCGCTGCTCATGGTGGACCCGGCGACGGATGCGGTGCTGGAGAGGTGGGAGTTCCTCATCACAGAGGAAGGCCACCACGAAGACAGCCATGACGGGATGGCGCGGGGCCGCCGCGGGAAGTCAGAGGATGCGGTGCGCAAAGACGTGCAGGCGGTGCTGCGCCAGATTACGTCGTGTGTATCCTTCCTGCCGTTCCTGCCAGAGCCCACCGCCTTCGACGTGGTGGTGTACACGACGATGGACGTCTCCAACGTGCCGGCGGAGGAGTGGGAGGCGAGCGGCGCGAGGCTTGTGAATGGTGGCGTCGAGGTTCGTCTGAAGGAGTTCAGCACAGGGTTCCACAAGGTCGACTCACGGGTGGCGTACCGCGAATAGAGCTCCGCCTCGCGCCTCCTCACTCCCTCACAATGGTCATTGCCGCTGTTGTTTATTCTACTTGGGAGCGACGACTCGCTCCGTACACACTTCACTTAGACATTTTTTGCTCGTGCTCCTCATGCTGGCAGCTATCCGTGAGCTCAAAGGAGAAATAGGAGAGAGAAAACATTATATTTAAAGCCAGTCAAACTGGAGGTAAGCCTCCTTCGAACAAGTGGGGCAAAAAGAAGCAAGAGAATGTGAATAGGATGTGACAGGACATCGCGAATATGTCTGCTTTGGCGCTTGCAGATCCACCATGTCTACCGTGCTTCTTGGCTTCTCTCTCTCTCTCTCTTCCTCATCCTCTGCTATCTGCAGCACGCTTACACCCTCCTATAGCATAGTGTTCCAAAGGGGGTATAGGAGACACTTTCACACCCCTGAATCTGTCACTTCTGGAAGCAGAGGCTGTTTCCAAAAAAAAAAAAAAAGAATAAACAGGGCAAAGAAATGAGCGAAAAGAAGGCCAAAGGCGCTGCATCGTCCTCGAAGCGCAACAAGAAGCAGACATTCGATCCCTTTGTTCGCCTTGGCACATGCACCGCGCCTCTTCCCCCGCAAGGCAGCGCCCCTGCCCCGCAGACCGTCTTTCCTGCCGAGTTCATTGACAGCGCCCTCACCATTTCACCCGCGCTGCCCAAGACAGAGGTGATGCTCAAGGTTCAATTCCGCTGCACCGTCGACCTCGCGCCCGGCGACGCCCTGACCCTCCACCTGCCCGGCTTCAAGGGGCCCAAGCCGCGTGTGTTTTCGCTCGAGTCACTGCCACACCCCGATGGCCTGAACACCGCACGCTACTTCACCGCGTACTGGGTAGGCGACAGCAAGCCCAAGAAGGTCAAGGGCATGGTTGGCATGCCGTCAAAGCAAACCGTTATGTTGCGCTGCCTGCGTCGCGTGGAAGAGAACACGCTTGTGATCTTTGCGATTCCTCTCGCCCTGGGTCTGGTGACACCAGAGAAGCTGGCGGCGAATTCGGCCAAGGTAAAAATAGAAGGCAACGCCATGAAGCACGCAGAAGGCGGCAAATCAGCCAAGCAAGCGTTTCTCTCCTGTACAGGGGTAAAGAAGACCCCGGTAGCGGAGGAGCTGGAAGTCTACGAACAGGTCATGTCGGCTGTGGTGGAGAGTGGCAGCCTGAGCAAGGAGGACCGCGCGGTGGCCGAGGAGCTGCTGCTGGAGGACGTGGAACAGCTCATCATGGCGGTTACCACACCGTTGACCACCGCGTCATCCTCATCCTCGTCGTCAGCAGGTAATGCAGCCGCGAGCGGGGTGAGCCTGCTCCCACGCCCACCGTGCCGGCAGCGGCCGTACCCCATCGCGATGCCTTGGGCCATGGTGCAAAAAGTGTTTCACGCCTACGAGGACGCCGGTGCGTTTGTCAAGACTGTGATGGAGAACTCGATTCGGTTCATCAAGAAGCACGACCCGTTGGCCGTGCACCGTGAGGTGGCCACCAACTGGGGCGTCAAGGTCGGCGCCGTCGTGGTGTTAGAGGACTTGCTCGCCCTACAGTACGGCGCCATGTACCCCACCATCAGCCGCACCGCGTTGTTGGCCGCGCACCTGCTGACGATGGAACCCGTTGACGTCGGCCGCACGTTTCCTGTCACGGAGCTGCCCAAGCTCTCCTTGCAACAAGAGCTCCTCAGCGCCTTTCGAATGCAAGACACGCTCTCCACCCTTGACCCTGCGAGCGCCGCCTGTGGCGTCCCAAGTCGGTGCGAGGCCATTCTTCACAAGTGGACCGCTGTCCTGTCGGTGCTGCTGACGGCGGTGATGCCGGTGTCCGCGGATGCAGCGGCTGACCCTTCTGCCGCTGCAGCGGATGCCGATGACATTGACCGGCCAGATGGTGGCAGCCCTGCTCGGTCACCTGCGCGCGTGCGCTTCACCACACCTGGCCGCGCCGACAGCGAGTCCCCTGGCGGCGGCGGCGGGAGCACCACAGACGCCCAGCCACCGGTCCTGCTGACACCGCCACCCCTCTTCACTGGCCTGCGCGAGGTCCCCGCGGACGAGCTCCAGGCCGTCCGGGAACTCCGTGAAGGAGATTGGTACGTCTTCCCGAACCTTGTGGTGGCACAAGAGCGCTGCCCTGTCGCGTCGCTCTCCGCCAGTGCTGCGCCGTCCATGGTGACATCCTCAGAAGAAGCGGCCACGAAAGGAGGGGCTGCACAGGCGGTGGCAGCAGGAGCCAACCACCGCAGTGCCGCCGCACCGGCCGCGGACGGGGAGGAAGAGGCCGAGGGAGAGAGCGACGGCGACGCCTCTGCCATCCCAGACAGCTCCGTTCTCTTTGAAATTCGCCGCACCGTAGAAGCGCTGGAACTGGCCGATCTTTCCTTGTACCCGTACAGCCGCCAGTGGCTCCTGCCCTTCTCGTCCTCCTTCCGCGTCGTCTCCGTCACAACCCACGCGGACCTCAACGACCTCACGCATGTGGTCCTGGACATGGTCGGCAGCCTCACTGGTGAAATCGCGGACCTGGAAAACGTGCCCGAAGGCGACCGTGCGGTGGCGAGAATGGTGGTGCGTAAGCTCCGCGTCGAGTGCGAGAACAGCGAGAGTAAGCTTCCTTCAATCGCTCGTCTGTCCTACCTGAACGTGCGCCGCAACGATCGGCGCCGGTTGCACCCACCGACGCTGATGCGCGCGCAGTACCTGGCCAACTTTCAGGAGGTCCGCCGCGCCTCCGAGGCGGCGCGCACGTTGGAGTCCGGCGTCGTGCAGTGGCAAGTGTGCCTGCACCCGGCGCAGATGCTGGATGAGGGCGTGGTGAAGCCCTCGGCCTGGGAGCCGCTCCCGGCACGGTACACCACCACCGTCGAGCAGCTGTTCCTCAGCCGCACCCGCACCAAGCTGCGCCACGAGGACGGCGCACTAGTCGTTGATCTCGCGGCCTTCACCATTGACTATGCCGGGAAAGGACCTCGGCTGATTCGCCGCCTCGTTGACCGCAAGGTCACACACGAGCCTGGCTTGGAGGACGGGACCACCGTGTACGATGAGACAAAGGAACGAGCGCAGGCGGCGGCGGCGCAGCTCGCCACACTGAACGCAAAGCTGGGCCTCGCACCCAATGGGCAGCCTCTGAGTGCCCCGGCCGGAGGGGCGGAGAACCGCTCTGCGGGTCAAAGCGGAAAGGCCGCTGCATCTGGGAATAAGGCAAAGCGTGCGGCTGCCGTTAAGGCTGCGTGAGCAGCAGATGAAGGGTGACAGGACCTTCACGGTGTGGCAGCTCTCCTCGCGTGCCTTTCCATTGTATGTCGTCGGTGGTGGTTGTCGTTTTTTCCCCCGAAGTATGGCGTGGGTTCCTACGGGATTCTGTCGTTGATGCTCTTGCGGCTGCCGCTGTGCCTTTCCTTTTTCTTTCATTTGATGTAAACGATTCAGTGCCTCCAGACGCCGAACTTGTTCTATCAGGTCGTCCTATCTTTCATGTACGATTCTCTGATTCTTTTTTTTTTTTCTTTTCTCTCGCTCCTTCGCGCTTCTCCTCCTCTGTCATCACCTTACAATGCATTCACACCACTCAAGCCCTACTTTATATGCTGGGAGGCGCTTCTCCGCCGAAAGGGCCTACGTGCAAGCGGTTGGCGTCTTTGTGGCCAAAAAAAAAAAAACTGTCCCCTAAAACGGTACGTGAACGGTGCGTCAAACGGTGAGCCTTTCAAGTTCCAGGGACCGTGTGTACAAGGCTTTCCTTGACATCCGAAGCAGCCACATGACGGACATCATCCTCTCTATCTCTCTCTCTCTCTCTTTCTCATTGCTTCCATGCTTCTATCCGCTTTTTCCGATCGGTGGAACACCTATCCACGCACGCCGAAAGGGACCCACGACACACATTCATTGACATCCATCGCGTTAGGTGCGCCGTCGTACAGCAGAACGGTGATAGGACACGCCTATTGATCTATTCCTCTTTAACTGTTAGAAATGTTTCGCCGGCTCACCAACTTTGGCAGGCCACTCGCCGTCGCCGCTGCATCCAACGTACCCTCTGCATGCACCACGACGGTTTCCACCGTGACGGCTGCTACCTCTCTGTCCATTCAGCAGCGCTACGTGTTCGCGGACAAGGTGCGTGCGGGCATGGTGTTGAAGGTGGACAAGCGCTTCTACCGCGTCGTCGCCAATACCCGTTCCCAGAAGGGCCAGAACGCGGCGTCGTTCAACATTAAACTCACCGAGGTTGGCACCGGCCGTAAGAAGGAGGTGACTGCAGGCCAGGGCCACGACTTTGACGAGGTGCGTGCTGAGCGTGTGCGCCTACTGTTCAGCGGCTTCGACGACGATGACTTTGCTTGTTTTGTCTTCCCCCAGCACCACAGCGACGCTGGCAAGGAGATCAACCTGGCTGGGGACTCGCTGCCTGAGCTGCAGCAGAACTTCTTGTGCTGTGGCATGCCCTGCGACATCCTGCACATCATGCCCGAAGAGGACGCCCCGGACGAGAAGGAGGTGTGGTCTGAGGTGAACATGCCGGCGAGCTACACCTACACAGTGGAGAAGATCACCCTCAAGGGCTTGTACAAGATGGCCTCCTTCGTGGAGTGTGACGGCACCATTAGCGTCAATGATCAGGTGCAGTTGGGGGACAAAATCAAGGTGCTGTTGAAGCCTGATGGCACCGCCGGTTTTGGTGGCCGCGCGACGGCGTAAACCGCACACGTTCCGACTCGTGAAATGTGAAGTGTAGAGAGTTGATGTGTGTGCATCAGACACACACACACACACACACATACACACAGAGAAACAAAAGGTTCTCTCTCTCTCTCGTTCATGCACATGCGTACATGCGTTGGCTATCCACGAAAAGAGAAAGGTTTGGAAGATTTGAGTGTGCCTTACTCGTGTTGTTTCTTTCGGCGTTTCCACAGGTCTAATCTCAACGAGAAAGAGAAGAAGAAGCGAGTCCGTTCATTTGTCTGCCTTCGTGGAAGAAGGAGGGGAAGGGACTATGGGACGTGGTGCAACGCCACGGTGTCACCGCTATGCGAGAGCTTCCTTCTCTTTGGGTAGTTTGTCTCTGAATAAAACAATCTCTGTACGTGCGCGAAACGAGAAGGCAGTATTTTCATTCACGATTTCCCCTCCGCTTTCTCCGTTTACTTACTACGAAACTCGTTCTAGCATTTTATCGAATCCCAAAGCGTTTATCTTACTGCTACACCTGCCTTCCTTGCCATCTCTCCCTCTCTCTCTCTCTCTTGCGCATTTCTGAATGCTTTCCAGAATTCCACCCATCCACATCACTTGAACACAGACGAATTAAATTTGCCATCGAAAAAGATGCTGCGTCGTACCTGCACTCGTCGCAACTTCCCCACCAAGGCGGAGCTCAGCAGCCGCAGCCCCGTGGTCACGCACGAGGTGATTAACCAAGTCCCTTTCTTTGAAAACTACAATGCTTACTCCATGTGGCCCCGCTTTGCTGAGGGCCTCGCCACCTACGGGGCAGCCAAGGCCTACGATGCGAAGTGCGCTGCGTACGGCAAGGAGTGCGGCTCCTCCTACTGGCTGCACCAGGCACACAAGGCAAACAAATTGGAGCCAGTCTTCACCCCGTTCGACCGCCAAGGCCGCCGCATCAACCGCGCCACCCTCTGTGAGCCGTATCACCGCCTCATGAAGCTCGGGCTCTCCGCAGGGCTGACCAGCCTTCCCGTCAAGGACAAGACGCACGGCCACCTTGCCGGCACCACACTCTTTGCGCTGCACACCATGATGGAGCAGGGCACGGGATGCCCCATCACCATGACCGCTGCCTGCGTGCCGTCCCTCGAGTGCACGGACCCACAGACGGGCAAGCGCTCCACCTTCTTCGACCCGTGGGTGGAGAAGATGACAACGCCCGACTACGACGAGCGCGACGTGCACATCTCCTTCAAGTCCGCCGCCACCTGCGGCATGTCCATGACGGAGAAGCAAGGAGGCTCCGATGTTCGCCAGAACACGAGCTACGCAGTGGCCATGGAGGAGGCCAACCAGACCTCCCCAGGTGCGCCGTTCCGCATCACGGGACACAAGTGGTTCACCTCAGCCCCCATGTGCGACTCCTTCCTCACGCTGGCCTACAGTGCGGAGAATGAGCTTTCCTGCTTCCTCATCCCGCGCTGGACTAGCCCGACGGAGCGCAACGTCGGCCTGCGCTTCCAGCGACTGAAAAACAAGCTGGGAGACAAGTCCAATGCGAGCAGCGAGGTGGAGTACAACAACGCGGTGGGCTACCTTGTCGGGGAACGCGGAAAAGGTGTCAAGACGATCATCAAGATGGTGAACCACACCCGCCTCCTCTGCATCAGCGGCAGCACGTCCATCGCGGCGATTGCCACGAGCAGTGCCATTCATCATTGCAGCCACCGTAATGCGTTTGGTTCCGCACTGGTGGATAAGCCCCTCATGCAGAATGTTCTTGTGGATATGTGCCTAGAGGTTGAAGGGCAGATTGCGATCATGCAGCGGGTGGCACACGCCTTCGACACCCCGGCGCCGGGCTCCTCGGAGACGTCTCCGCTGCTGAATAAAGATTACGCGCGTGTGGCGGTGGCACTGGCCAAGTACTCCGTGTGCAAGCGCTGCCCCGCGCTCGTGAATGAGGCCATGGAATGCCACGGCGGAAATGGCTACCTTGAGGACTTCCCTGTCGCTCGCTACTACCGCCAGGCGCCGCTCAACGCGATCTGGGAGGGCAGCGGCAACGTGATTGTCCTCGACTTCTTCCGCGCGTTGGCGAAGGACAAGGACCACCGATACGTAGGCGCGCTCGTCAAGGAAATCGAAGCCACCCAGAACGCGGTGCTCCGACAGGAGATGCAGGATATTCTCCGCGAAGTCCAAAAGACGCCGCTCGCGGAACTGGAGATGTCTGGCCGCCGTCTGGTGGAGCGGCTTGGGGTGCTCCTGCAGGCCGCTGCCCTGTACCATGGGAAGGGCGCGGACGCCGTGTTTGAGGCCTACGTGGCGACACGTGTGGGGGCGCACGGCGGGCTGCGCGGCGTCCAGTTCGGCACCTTGGACCCCAAGCACGTGAACCTTGACATCATCAAGCGCAACACGCCCGTCGTCGAGACACTAGAGATGCCCGACTACATCACGTGAGAAGAGACTTGAAAAAGAAAAGGAAAAAGATTATGCAACACTGACGAATTGCTGCCTTCGTGTTTTCTCACACGCCTGATGATTCTTATTTTTTGATAGACTTTCTAACGACCACTTCTTTCTCTTGTCCCCAGAAGCTTACTTGGTTTCTGCCACAGACGGAGGCGGCAAAAAATATGTATGCCGTGAGCGTGGCGGGCGGCTGTGGTAATATACAATGGGAAAGAGAAGCATTTCTAACTGAAGGGGTAAGAGGAGGAGTAGAGAGAACGAATACACCGCCTGCCACCCATGGATGAGGGACACCCCTCACCGCACCTTTCTCGCTCTCTGTGCATCGCAATGTTATGTCGACCGACTTTTTTTCTCCTGAATAGCTGCTTGAACTCAGCGTGCTAAGCTTTTGTGCTACTGTTTTGTTTTGTTTATATATTTTTAACCTCGGTCGATCCGCTTCAAAACGAAGCGAGACCACCACCTGTGATCGATAATTTTTCCTCTCTTTCTTTTCGTTTTCCCTTTTTTTTTTTGCATCTCCATATCTCCTACCAAAATTTTCCTTTTGTGGCCGCGGTTGCAACGCAGCCAGTGCAGGACTGATTTACACGCCCTCGTACGCGCATCTCTTACTTTCTTCACATTTACGAAACGAGACATCGTTGAGAAGAAAAGCCTTAGAGACGTCTGTGGATATCTTGCAACCAATGCACGCTGCTTGGACAGGCGTCGCCAGCGGCAGCTGCGCGGTCAACCAAGAAAGCCTTACTTTTTGATTCGTTTGTATCAACAGCATTGGCCTTCGCACCACTCGACGAGTGAATTCTCTGTGCTTCTGAACCCCCTTCCTCTCCGTTCTTCCTGTCACTCCTGGTAAACATGTCTTCCCTCTCGTTTCATTTAGCACCATCATAGGTTAGCGAACTCAAAGTCGAGAAACCGCTACCATAACTGTTGAAAAGAAAAGAAAAATCGTTGATCACCGACCGCGACCGAATACTCCAGGAGCACCTGATACACACACACACACACACACAAAACAACGTTACCCCCAACGCCACACCATGACAGCAATGCCTACTCCGGTGCCCACAGCGGACAAGGACCTCGTCATGCGTTTACCGCCCTACTTTCCCACCAGCTGCAAGTCGTGCGCAGAGGTAACACAGACCTTCTTCACGTGCTTTGAGCAGCACGCGTTCATGAAGGATGACACCGATAAGCTGACGGCGGCTCATTCCCTGGAGAACTGCCAGCCTGAGCTGAAGGCTTACATGCGGTGTATGGAGGAGCACATCCACAAGCAGAGCAAGCCTTGGTGGAAGTTCTTTTAAACAAAAACGTATTCACATCATACAACACGCAAATACATGCAAGAGAGAAACAAGAGGCAAGAGCGAAAGGAAAAGAGAAGATGAAGAGGAAAAAGAAACACGACGGACTCGCATGAACGTCTTTTCCCTTTAACGAACTAGTAGTCCTCCGTGACTGCAGGCAGAGGGACGACCTCAATCACCTTGCCACCAGGTTATGTTACCCATGCAAACACCATATACGGTGCACTCAACCCCTGCATTACCTTCTCTCTCCCTCTCCTTCCCAATTGACTGCTTTTTTTTTTTTTTGAATGCACAACTGAATCTGTCAGGAACTTAGTCGTTGTATTGTTTTTTGTGGCTTTTTGTTGCTTTCTTTACTGGTGTGTTATCCTTCCCGTTAGCACTGGACAGTTGGCGTCGCGATTTATCCTTGTGGTGGCATCTCTCACGTGAGTTTCACTGGTGCGTTGGTCCCCCTCTCCTTCCAGTCTGCGCTTCCTCGCACACTTCCTTCTCCGTTTTCACTTTTCATTTCGTTTCTTCCTCTTTAGAACATGTACGCGCGTTATCGTACCCGCTCACGCTTCTACAAGCGACCTGAAAAGGCCCTCAAGGCCTACGGCGTCTCTCCCAATCTGCTGCGCCGGCCCAAGATTAAGGAAGGCTTGCTGAATGGCCTCTACAAGGACGAAACGGTGGATCTGAGGGACAAGGAGAGGCTGGAGCTGGTCGAAGCCATCCGGCACCCCAAGGAGCGGGACTTCTACCAGGACCACACCTACCACAATCAGTGGGAGATGCGTGATTTAGAGACGCACCAAAAGGCGCAGCTCGCCGCGCACTACAAGTACTTCTCCCCCAAGTTCCCTGGCTCCGCCGCAGCGGGCAAGACCGCTTTTGACGGCAGCAATGACAAGGACGGCCTCGCCCGCGCCGAGGACGACCCGTGGCTCTTCTACCCTGGTGACATGGTGGAGGTGATTCAGGGGGAAGGCCAGGGCCAGCGGGGCTCCATTATCGCCGTCGTCAAGTACAAGAACGAGGTCCTGGTGCAGAACGTCAATGTGCAGGACGTGGTCATCCCAGCCAGCGAGACGCGTCCAGAGCAGACGGTGCAGCGTGAGCACCCTATTTCCGCCGATCGCATCGCACACGTCGACCCATCCACCAATGAGCTCTGCCGCCTCGATGTGGTGACGGTGCGGAACAAGACGACGGGTGAGCTGGAGAAGAAGCGCATCTCGCTTTCCTCTGGCGTGCTCCTGCCGATCCCCGACAAGGATGATGGCGCGGTGGAGGCGGGGGACCCTCTCAAGGACACGCCCATCACGGACGCCGATGAGGCCACCTACGACCCTGCGAAGGAAATGCCACTGCTGCGCGAGAAAAAATTGCAGGAGATGGAAAATTACTTTGTCAACCACAACCTCCGGCGCTCGTACGAGTACCACGCGAAGCTCAGCGAGAAGAACGCGGAGCAGATGCAGTCCTTCCAGATGGCAGTGGTGGAGGGCGCTGCGGAGAAGCTCGCGAAGCTGGTGGCGCAGCGTGTGTCAGGCACCCCAGAGGCCACCATCCTTTCAGAGACCCCAAACCTCATTGACGGGGACCGTCGTCGGAGCCCTGGCGCGTCGGCGGAGAGTAGCGCGGCGATGCCGGCATGGTGGCAGGAGATGATCCAGGCACAGGTGGAGGTGCTGCGGATGGAGGACGCCGCGCAGGCCGCGGAGGCAGCCGAGCTGGCCCGTCAACAACAGGCCGACGCGAGCGCGAGCAACCGCATGGTCGGCGATGTCGACGCCGATGCCGACGCGTTTGCGGAGGAAGAAGAGGAAGAAGCGGACGGCTACGATGGCGCAGAGGGCAATGAGGGCCCTACCCGTGGCTACAGCCCTGCGTAAGCCTCCCCCATCACCCCCACCACCTGTCTGTCTGTCGCTCTCTCACACTCCTCTCCTCGCGCACATTGGGTAATGTTGATGCGTTTACTCGCCGCGTATTTCAGTCCGATGGGGTAACTGATGATGTTGTTGTTGTTGTTTGTTTTTCCCATGGTTGAGAGTCGTTGCCGCTGCAGGGCAATGATGCTGTGGGCGAGGGAAACCCCTTGTTGGAGGTCCTCGCCGTCCAATCCATTACACGATAATGAGTGCCCTGGCACTTCTCTCTCTCTCTCTCTAAGGCCGCTGCATTGGCTACAGATCCCCTTCACAACTTCCAAAATCAAAACACGGCAACCATACAGATGTTAATGAGAAGATAAGTGTGCGGGGCTTACAAGTGCACAACGCATTCGCGATTAAAGAGGATGCGTTGCGCAAATCGCGCAGACCCAGAAGATGTGAACCCCCTTTTTTTTTTCTCTGGGGTGAAGAAAAAAATAGACGTCGTTCCATTGCTACCCTCACGATGGAAAATGTGTAACTCTATAAACAGGAGGACAGATGCTTTCTGCAGCGTAGCAGCGAGAACGTGATGAGTCTCGGCGACTATCCTGAGCCCCTCAAAGGAAAAAAAAAAAAAAGAAGCACGCACAAGTGTGTCTCCCTTCGTCTGTTGTCTTCTCTTTGCTGAATCATCTTTTGCATGAGATCGAATAGTGGGAAACCAATCATATACGCTTCATCATAGTGATTGTTGGATCGGAAACATATCGACCGAACGATTGACAGTGAGGTCAGAAAACGAGAAAAAGAAGTCCTTATCTTCACACGTGGTATTGTCCTCCCTTCAGCACGACATCCAGCGTCGCGCATTCTTGATCTTGTGTATCCAAAGTAGCGCCACTCCTTGTCCATTCGGGCTCTCTCTTTTTTCCTTGCTTGTTTGAGTGTGTGCCTTGTTGAATTTGAAAGAACTGTCCCCTGGTGCGTTCCATCATCTATCGTGTGCTTTGGGATCGTAGCATCCAAGCCACCGCTTTCTTTCTTCCGTACAGACAAACATATATTTTTTTGTGTGTGTGTGTTTGTGTTCGCGGCATTCCTTTTCTTTTTTTTCAACAAAAAGCGGTTAGTGAAAACGAGCGGACCACGTTAAACTCTATTTTCTCTCTCGAAACATACTTTTCTTTTTTTTTCTTTTTTTTTTTGGTTTTTGTTCTGGCAAAGGAACCGTCCTTTGCCCGAGTGCCTCCCTTACCGATCCATACGATCCTTCCCCCATTGCATTATATTTAGCGCTTTTCTCGCTTGCCATCTCACCTTCTCTCCGCTTGACCCTCCCATCCATACGCTCACATCCATTGAAGCCCCGCTTTTGTAAAACGCAATGAGCTCCCCCCGTAGCAAGGACCCTTCCGAGGGGAAAGTGTCCGACAGCGCCGCCCCAGAGGACGTCACGACGCCCGTCCAGAAGCCTGCGTCCGCAGTACCCCCCTCACCCTCTGGGTCCCCGAAATCAAAGCGCTCCGCTACCTCTTCCGTCGCCACCGATGAGGACCGCGAGCCGCTCTCCGCGGTGAATCCGACCCCCACCGCGCCAACCACACTAGAGGAGATGAACCTGCAGCTCGAAAGCATTCTCTACTCCCTCCGCATCCTGGAGCATCTGCAAGTACGCAAAAAATACATTTCCCAGCGCGAGGTCACCAATCTGCGCAAGGCGTTTGAGTTTACGGTGAGTGAGGTAGCCCGGCACGTGGCTCAGAAGCAGCCGAATGCGACGGCGAGTCCGACCAACAGTTGCAGCGAGCTTCCCCATCCGGATGGCGAAGGGGCAGAGGGGACCGCCGTGCCCCACGACGCCGCACGCTTTCCACAGGCGGAAGAGGCAGAGAGGCTGCTCCGGTCGCTAGAAGAGTACGTACGACTCACCCCAACCTCCTCCACCTATCAGACCACCGCCACCGGCTGGTCTTGGCGAAGTGTCTTCCACACACCCAGCGAGCGCCGCCTGCAGTCCGTCATGATCTTCACCTTCATGTTCTTTACGTTTATTCCCATCTCCCTCTGTGTGTCAGGGCTGCTCCTGTACTGCAAGTACACGTGCCCCTTCATGCTGCTCTACATCATCTCCATCTTCACCTTTGACAAGACGAAGCACCCCATCAAGAAGGATGTTGGGGTGTGCCAGCACTGGATCTGGAAGTACTACCGCGACTACTTTCCTTGCCGTCTCGTCGTCCGGGAGAGTGTGCGGGAAAAATTTGACAAGCGGCGCAACTACCTGTTCGGTTATCACCCGCACGGTGTACACACCTTTGGCGCCATCATGAACTTTGGCCTCGACACCAACGGCTTCCAGCAGTACATCTGTCCTGGCATCACAACGCATGTGCAGACGCTGGGCGTGAACTTCTACGTGCCCTTCTGGCGGCGGCTCATGGCGTGGATGGGGTGTGGGGATGCGAGTGCGTCAACGATCCGCAAGACGCTCCGCAGCGGGCCTGGTGAGAGCGTGGTGCTGGTGGTCGGAGGTGCCGAAGAGAGTCTCATGAGCCGGCCTAACACCAATGACCTGTACCTCATCAACCGCAAAGGCTTCATCAAGATCGCGCTGCAGGAGGGCTCACCACTGGTGCCGTGCTACGGCTTTGGCGAGAACAACCTCTGGCGCGTGCCCAGCTTCGCCGCCAACCCACACGTGAAGCGTGTCATGCGCTTAATCAAGCAGGTAACAGGCTTCGTGCCGATTCTGATTGTCGGACGCGGCTTCTTTAACTTCCGCTTCGGCGTCATGCCGCTGCGGACACCGATTGTGGTGGTGGTGGGCGAGCCTCTTGAGGTCCCAAAGATCCCTCAGCCCACGGCAGAGGATCTCGAGTACTGGCAGCAGCAGTACATCACGGCCCTAGAGCGCCTTTACGAGGAAAACCGTGGCATCTACGACCTCGAGTCGACAGGGCTGCGCATCATGAATTAACGATCCCGCACACGGGCTGAGGGAGAGAAGAGCACCGGTAGTACTGATGAGCGGGAATACGCCTGCTTTTGTGCGTTCAGGTGTTTGCGCATCATTATTCCGTTTCTATGTTTTATTGCATTTAGTTATGTCTCTTTGTTGCCATGCACGGTAGCTTCATCAGCAAGAACCCTTTTTTTACTCTTGTTAAGGCTGCTTTTCTGTTCCACCATACCCCCTAACAACGCCTCTTCTCGTAGCTTTCCGATGAATGAAGTCTGTCTCTTGTTGCTCTCCTCCTCCTTTCTTTTCTGAGCTCCTACCGATCCATCATTGTTGCTGTTTTGATTTTTTTGGTTTTAAATCGAAGGAGCATGTTGTTCATGACCGGGTCGTCTGCTCTTGCTAACCCGTTCCCCTCCCTTCTCCATTCATGTGCGCCACCTGGAGACTTTCCTGCGGTTCTTTTTCTTTGCGTCTTTGGTACCTTTAATGCTTCTCGTCACGTGGCCAACCTCGGCACTCCACACTGCGTGACAGCGTCTTTGGCTGACGTTCACCACCGGTATCGCAGCGTTTTGAACTGTTCTTTTTTTGCGTTTTCTTGCTTTCTTTTCGCTTTCTTTTCCTCCTCTCTCTCCCTCCCTGTTGACCTTGAGGGGCGGTAAGCGCTTGGTGCAAGTGACGCTCGGTCTCAGGTTTCTGCTTCCGTTTTTTTTTTAAATTACACTTCCCAATCAAAACGGTATTCTGTGACATTTTCTTCCATCACAAAGCAGCTCCATCGCTTCCTTTCTCTCCCCCCCCCCCTTTCAGTGGCATGTGTCTCCGCCTCTCGTATCCAACCTAAACATCCGCGGAGTTGAATGCGTTTTGCCGTCCGTGTCCCTGAACCCGCACGCATTACTAACATCAGAAGAAAAAAATAATAGTGAAACAAAAAAAGGAATGGGCATTTTGGCGCAACCATCGGGCTGTATGGAACGAGCACCATCTGAAGATGTCAACTGTGTACGCCTTTTTTTTTCGTGAAAGGCAGGATGTGCATGGTTTCGTCTTGCACGTACTGGCATCGTTCTCTCGTGAGAGATTTGCTGGCGTTCCTCGTAGCCATCAAGCCGTGCCACCCGCGAATGAAGGTGCTCCGCTGAGCATCACGAATATCCTTCCTCTCTCCCTCTCTCCCTCTCTCGTTCTTAATTTAACCGATCTTGTTCGATTTCAACTATTGTTTTCTCCGCTAGTAAAACGTCGTTTCGTGAACCTCACGTTACCTTGTTTCATTTCGTTCACATATCGCTTTCAGTAGCTTAGCTGATCTTCTTTCAAAAGAAGCTCATCGCATTTTTTTTTCTCGCGCTCCTTTCCTCGGAAAAAGAAAGAGAAGTATCCCTACCCCATCATCATAATGGTTCTCTTCAGCACCTACCGCAGCAAGCGCCTGGTGGCCCCTGGCATGCTGATCCCCCGCGTCAACCGCATGCGCGCGCTCGCGGACAATTACTTTGGCCGTGCCTGGAGCGGCTCTCTGCAGTGGGCTCTCCCTGGTGACATGCGCATGTGGGCCGTCGGCATCAGCTTCATCTACTTCTACCACCGCTGGCACAACGACCACACCCTCGAGACCGACAACTACGAGAAGAGCCTCATCCTCCGCTGGGGTGGCTCCGTCGATGAGGTCCGCAAGCTCTCCCCGCAGGATCAGCTCCGCGCCCGTCACTTTGTGGACACGGAGAAGCTCTACTCGTCGTACGGCCCCAAGGACGCGATTATCCAGCCGGCGGGCGACCTGTTGCCCGGCAAGGACTTCTACCACAAGGAGGGCCACGGCCACCACTAAATCGAAGAAAATGTGGGGAAACGGAAAGAAGGAAGGTCGGAAAAGGGAAGAGGCTCCAAGGCGAAAGCAGTGTGTTTGTGAGATGAGGAAGCAAGGAACGTAACGGGGGCCCGCAGGCGCCGCTACGATCCCTCCGCGCTCTCTCCCTATCTTTCTCCATCATCATCATCGTTATACGTTGTGTTGGTGATTCCTCTGTTTGCCTTACTTGGATCCCTCAACTCTACTTTCTTCATCCTTCTATTTCTCCTTTTTTTCTCTTTCTCTTTGTGACGGTTTTGTCTTCTCCGATGGACTTGTGTGTGCGAATGATTGTGTAAGGAGACGCAACGCAAGAAGGAATGACTCCTTGCGTTGCGTCTTCTTGTCGTTTTAGTAGCAAGAAAGAAAAAATGTTTGGTTCTTTGTTGGTCTGTCTTCGCTTTTCTTTTCTTTTTTTTACCTACCTCTGTGTCAGCCCTCATGAGATCTTTACAATTAATGCACTGTTCTTTAGTTAGCGTATGTTTCCTCGTCGTCATTTAAAACAAAACAAAAAAAACTCCAAAAGAAAAACGAAATGTGTAGTACCTGAAATGGCAAGCAAACAAACTGGCGAGGCCATCGACCGCATGCTTCTTGTAGACAGCGGTAGAACTACTGGGCCCTGCCTCCGCAATGAGCTAGCCGCCCTCGTGGACCCACACGCAAAAGCGGAAGGCGCGAGGCAGGCGCTCAGGGACGCCTGGGTATCATTCCTAGTATACAAAGGAAAGCGTTGGCGGTGGTGTCGGTGGTGAGGCACGCATCACAGCGACGCGGCATTCTCTTTCCGTTTGCGGTGCCTGGAACGAAGCTTGCAAGGCAAGCAAAAAGGAAATTTAAAAAATAAACACAACGGTGTGAAATATGTGAAAAAGAGAGAGATTCACATGAATTCGTATCAGTGCCTTACCTCGCTCTCTCCCTCTCTATCCCTCTACGGATCTCAATTGTTGCCTCCTCGTGTGACGACACTTAGTCTCCCTCTTTGAAGTATTTTTTCCTTCTTTCCTTTCGTTATCTCCTCACATCGCACTTATCCTTTCCCGCTTGGCTCCCCCAAACACACGTGCCGTTAACCATGTCTGTGGCTACCATGAAGAACGTCCACATGACGCCGTACGTGGCGGCTGCTATTGTGGAGCACGGCAAGCGCCGTACGGTTGCCGCCGGCTTTATCCTTGGCGAGATCACCGCCGATGCCATTCACATCACGGACTACTTCCCTCTGACCCACGTCGAGGCCCTCGCCGATGTGCGCACGCAGGCGTACAAGGACCTGGTGAATGAGAACAAGCGCACCAAGGGGCTCTTCACCATGGCCAAGGTTGTGGGCTGGTACAGCGCGGGCAACACCCCCAGTGAGGTGAGCCCCGAGCAGTTCAAGTACTGGTGCGAGATGCCTGGTGTCCGCTTCACCGGTGGTAGCGCCATTCACGTCCACTGCGAGCTCCCGTCTCAGGAGAAGCTGCGCGTGTCGTGGGTGGCCGAGTACGTCAAGTGCGCCAAGAAGGAGGGCACTCGGCAGCGCTTTGACTTTGAGGTCATTAGCGAGAAGACGCTGCCAGTGACCGTGTCGGCCATGGAAGACATCCCCTCCAACGTGTTCCTGGAGCACGTGGCCATGCAGGCCCTCTACGGCGGCATGAAGCCCTACGCGACGAGCGACCTGCTCAACCTCGACAGCATCGCCTACCGCGCCGCCAAGCTCCCGATGCCGCGCCAGCAGCAGCAGCAGCAGCAGCCGTTCCAGCCCGGTAAGGAGGAGCCGATGCCTCCTCGCCCTCTTGAAGAGGCCCTCATCAGCGCGCACGACAAGCTGACCGCGGCGGTGAAGAGCGCGACTGGCAAGCCTGGCAGCACCCCAGCGGCGGACCAGAAGGTTCTCGAGGAGGTGCGCGCGAACCTCGAGGTGATTCGCAAGACCAAGGAAGCGGAGCAGGAGCAGCAGCACAACGCAACGAGCCGCGAGGACCTCAGCACGCAGCGCTTCAAGGATGCGCTCATGATCAAGTGCATGGCCCTCATGCTGCGTCGCGATGTGCGCCAGATTGAGTACCTTGCACAGGACAACGCCAACCGCGGCGGGAAGAACCGCGAGGGGCAGAATGCCAACGCCAACGCCAACAACAACATCGTCAACCGCAACGTCCGCAGCGGTTAAGACCTCTGTGTGGTAGGAGGGGAGAAAAGGGGGAAAGACTGAGTGTGTTTGTGGGTAAGGGGAGGACTGATCGAGAAGGCCAATGGGCTCTCCGTTCGAAGCCCCTACCTCACTCAGTCCCTCCCTTGTTCTCCCCTCGCCTACGTGTGCCAAGGTGCGAGTAGGGGAAGAATTCTCCGAATAACCCTGGTGTACCTCATGCCCTCATGCGTTGTCGGCCCCGTTTAAAAGCGACAAGGAATCTTTTGTTTTTTCCTCTGCGTAGTTATCCATTACCACGAAGGAATGTCCTTGTCAATTTGGATTGGTGTGATGTTGCTGTTGTGTACTGTGAGACCTGCTTCTGCGGGTGCTGATTGTCACTGTTGTTTCCCCCGGGGCGAATTCGTGTTTCGTTCAAGACTAAAGTTAATGATCTCCTTTGTTTATATCACTACCACTTTAAAAAAGAAAAAAAAGAAACGATAATAACAGCCGCGAAGCATTCTGGTGTGTGCTCTTCACCCACTTACTTCCCATCTAAAGGGGAAAAGCTCTTGACGTGACGGAAAAGGGAGGAGCAGCGTTTGGAGCTGGCGGAGGCATCCGTGAGCCACACTGCCGTGGCACTCGCAAGGGGCACCACCGTCGGCGGACTTCATCATTGCCACCTTCAGCGCGTGTACGCTTCCCAGCTCATTGAAGCTGCGAAATGTGTGCGTCGTCATAAGGGCTTATCCGAAGTGTGCCTGTGTTCGTAACAACTCCACCATGTGCCGGGGATGATGAAGGAGTTTCCAAACATGAGAGCCGCCGCATAACATCCGCTTCATACTATCGCAAACATAAAATGCACGTTGTCCTCCCCTCTTTTCCCCTCATCCTCTTCCTCACCTGCTCTACGTACATGCGCGTGTGTCCGCTCTCTTGCCTTGCTAATTGATGCCAACACACACACACACAGCATATTGTAAGGTGGCGTTGGCTTATTGACGCACCCTTCTCACTTGCTGTCTCTTTTTTCGTCGTTCTCACTTACACGCAAATACGCTTACGGGCGCCATGGAGTCTCCGTATATCCGCCGTCCCCCGCCAGCCCGCACGGCGCAGGAGTGTCTGCAGCTGGACTGGTCCTTTGGCCTTCACAAGGACTTCAAGTCCGTCATCCACAACCTGAGCCACGGCAGCGCACACGGAAGCGGAGCCAGCCGCAGCCTTGAGACTGCCGCCGCTGGTGCCTTATCCACCTCTGCTGTCAACAGCGTGACCACACAGCACACCACCAACGCCCTGGCAACCGAGCAGCGCACTGTCTTCTACCCGCTCGCCCACATTGGCATCCTGTACGATGCCGTCACCAATACTCAGCGTCATCTTCTCGGTCACGCGTTCAACATTGTGGCGTCCTGCTGCAGTCACAACCGCCGCTTCGTGGTCACGTGCGACGAGGGCGATCGGGCGCTGTGGGGCCTGCGTGGCACCACAAATGCTGCAAGAGAAACGTTCCTCGGCCAGCAGGAAGATTTCCTGGCGACCGCTGCAGTGCAGGAGGAAATGATGGTGCGTCACCCGGCCGAGGCCCGCCTCGATGCCGAGGACGACGGCAGCCTCATGATTGTCTGGGACACCGTCACTGGGCTGCCGGTGCGAACCATCCCTGTGGGCAAGTACGGCGGCGTCGTTGGCTGCGCCATGTCCCCTGATGGGCTCTACATCGCCACGTTGAATCGTCGCACGCCTCAGGAAATCATGGTATGGGGCTGGACCGCACTGATCGGGTCCGAGGAAGAGGGCGAGGAGGGGAGCCGCGGCGCCGAGGTGGTGGCCGAGGTGGCGCCTGAGTACGTCCGGCGCATCCCGGCACAGGACGAGCAGACGTGCGTGCGCTTCTCCCCGGATGACCCGCGGCTGCTCTGCACCAACGGCCTGCGCCGCGTTCTCTTCTGGTCCTGGCAGGAGGGGCGCCTCAAGTACTACTCCCCGCCTGTGATTCAAGGAGAGTGGAAGGTCCCCATTGGGAACTTCACCCAAAGCATCTTTGTCCCTGGCACGAGCATGGCCTGCAGCGGCACCGTGGACGGTGACCTGGTGCTCTGGGAGCTGCGCCCGACGGACCGCACCATGAAGGAGCAGGACAAGACGCTGCTCAAGATGGTTCGCGTGCACAGTGGCGGTGGGGTGACGTTTCTCACCTCGGAAGGGGGCTACATCGTCTCGGGTGGCATGGATGGCCACGTCCGTTTCCTCGACACAAAGCTGCGCCTTGTCGCGTGGTTCGAGGACGTCAACGGCGGCCCCATCATCTCCATCAGCTTTGACAAGCCCCTTAGCTCTGTCGACGAGAACATCGCCGAGGCGAAGCTCTCCACGCAGAAGCATCTGCAGCTGGAAAGCACCACCGCGGCGGCGGAGTTCACTTCCCCCGACTTTATGGTGTCCACGGCGAACGCCATGATTGTGGATGTCCCCTCACGTGCCTTTCACACGGGGGACCGTGCCTTGCTGCGCGGCAAGCTGCTCGTGCAAGGACAAGATCAATCCGTGCAGAGCCTCGCCGCCCATCCCACCCTCTCCCGAGTGGCAATTGGCGGCTACAGCGGTAGCCTGCACATTTGGGATTACCAGCAGAAGCGCGTGGTGTTGCTGAGCCTCTTTCGCAATCTGCTCATCCAGTCCATGGCGTACGACCCCACAGGGGCGTACCTCATGGTGGGTTTCACCAATGGGACCATCAAGGTGCTCGACGCCGAGACGCTCGAGGACCTGCAGACCTTCAAGCCAAGGAAGACCGACAACATTCTCCGTATGGTCTTCTCGCAAGATGGTCGCATGATGGCCACGGGCACGGTGAGCGGCTGCGTCGGCCTCTACGAGCTCATTCCCAACAAGAACCACGACAACCAGAAGGGCAGCACCTTTGGCAACCCGGGGCATCATGACGGGCGATCGTTCGTCTGGGAGTTCATTGGGCATCACAAGACCCACAAGGCACCGATTAGCGGCTTGCAATTCCAGAGTAACACCAGTGGAGAGGCCATCCGTCTCCTCTCCGTCGGCGAGGACAAGCGTTTGATCGAGTACAATCTGGTAGAGTCCGATGTGGAGGCGGGCCTGCTGCTGCGCACGGCGCATAAGATTACGCAGGGGCCTCTGCCCACTGGTTTTGTCTGGGCGAAGAATGTGCCCATCCTGGACGACCGCAGCCGCCCCCGCGAGGCCTTTGGTCTCATGTTTCTCGACGACGGAGACAACGTCGACTACGCGGACGATCCCGCGGACACAAGCGCCTCCCCGTCCCAGCAGCGCAGCAGTGGTCCCACGGCGCACGGACACCGCCACACCGCGGAGGAGGACTATCTTCTTATTGCCACCAACGAGTACAAGATTAGTGTCTACCTGAGCGACTGGAGTCGGCAATGTGTGAAGACCGTCCTAGCCCCAACGTTTGGGGGTCCTGTGGTGGGTATGATGATTGCACCCGCCGTGCCTGCGGAAGAACTGCGTGCACGGCTGGAGAAGCGTCAGCAGCAGCAGAAGCAGAAGGATAACCACCGGGCAGCAAACACTGTGGGCAGCGCAGCGAGCGGTGGTGGAGGTGGTGGTGATGGCAACGGCGGCTGCGCGCACTGTCCTGACTGTGGCGGCGACTTGGCTGAAGGGGACAACGAGAATGACGAAGATGCTGTGGCGATGGCAGAGGCGGAGAAGGTGCTCGTCTACATCACTCGCGAAAAGGTCGTGGGTCTCATGCAGCTCCCGCTGCGTGGCGACCCCTGTGCCTCCATGGGCCTGCTCGCCCACCCGGGTGAGATCACCAGCGCAACCCTTTCGCATGATGGACGCTACCTCTTCACCGCTGGCGGTGACGATCAGGCCATGATGCAGTGGCGCATCGATGGCACCAAGATCCTCGCAGACGACTCAATGGGGTTGCAGGCGACGAACGCGGCGCTGTCGGCGACGGAGCGAGCCCGGGACGGTGAGTCTGACATCCCCCTCTCCCACCTTGTCGCGGCTGTGGAAGGCGGCGCGGACGGGGAGCTGATGCGGGAGGTGTTTGACTACTTCTACTACGCCCAGATCCGCGCGCAAGGGGAGGAAACAACGGCCAAGCGTGAGCTCCTTGGCGCGATTCACTTCTCTCAGATGCCGAACCTACTGCGCGCGCTGGGCTACTACCCCACCGAGCTTGACATTGGCCACCTGACGTTTGAAGTCGCCAACGCATACGGGCCGCGAGGCGAGCCCTTGGCGGAGGTGGACGTGGACGCGATACTCTTAGACTTCGCGCAGTTTATGCGACTCTACGTCAACTACCGCCCCGTCTTTGGCATCACGCGCCAGGCGATTGAACAGGCCTTCGCGACGCTCGGGGCCGATGCCGTCACCGGGAACATGGCCCGGGACACCCTCTTTCAGCTCCTCTCCACCAAGGGGGAGGCCCTGCACTCGGCCGAGATTACGGCGGCGCTGACCTCGCTGCTTGGGGATGGGGTGCGGCTCGACATGCTCGAGGATCAGCTCTCGGCACGCGCCTTTGCGGAGAATTTGCTTGGCTTTGAGGACTACGACGCGGACGCCAAGGGCGTGGCAGGCGTGCTTGACGGTGAGGGCGATGAAGAAGGCGAAGACGGCAGCTCCTTCGAGGGGGACGGGGATGAAGTGCACTGGTAGAGGCATGGTGTCACGGTGGTTCACAGAGGAGGGGGGGGGCACCACCCTCGTCTCTCGTGGTCACGATTGTTGTCGCTATCACCTATTTTATTTTATTTTTGAAGAAGTTCCACACGGGCTTCACCATGATGTATAGCCTGAGTAACATTCTCACACATATGAAGAGAGGAGGGAAAGGAAGCACTGCCTTTGGTTTCCGTGTGAGGTGGTGGTGTCACGGAAGTATGTTTTCTGCTGTGGCCGCTTTTCCGGCTCTTTGTTCGCGCTTGTTGATGCGTGGTTTTGTTTCTTCACTTCCACCACTACCATCCCCACCATTCTCCATTCTCCTCCATGTAATACAATGCACAACCTTTCATTACTTTTCGAGTCGCCTCTTGCCCACTTCATCAGCAATACAACTTCAAAGTTCTCGAGAAAGAAGAGCTCAACACACGCAATGTGATGTTCACGCTATCGTCGGATAAAACGTATGGAATAACGCTTCAGGTGGTGGCGCACCCCCACAGTTCACACTGTATTACCCCTCCCGCTATAGCCACTGGGTGAGGGTGGCGCGCGCACCTCGAATGGAAATGCATTCGACATGCTACCCGCCTTCGTTACGATATCTTTGAGCAAATACGTTTCCCCCTCTTTCTTTTTTTCACCTCTTCTTCTCTGACACGCAAAACCCTTTTCATTTAGGCACAAAGTACAATTCTACAGCGCGCAACCATCGTTCTCACGCAACGCGAAAAAAAGGAGCAAAAACTGAGGGAGGGTTCGCTACCCCATCTTAACCGTTGGCATTACTTTCTTTCGTGTATTTGACCGCGGTTGTTTCGCAAAGCGGCCGCAGCTGTTTTTCTCTTCTCTCCTGTTATCGGTTACATTCATATTGTCAACGGTTGCCTGTGCGAAGGCACGAGAGATTCCGTGAGACAAAAATAGCATCACAGCAATACACACTTTTCCTCGATACATATAGAAATATAAAAGAGAAGACACACCGCATAGATCCACGCAAAGGCACCATCAATATACATTTAAAAAAGAACTACGTACACAGCACTATCGATGCCTTCGTCGAGCCCTCAGCGCTCTCCTGCAAAGCTGGGCAAGAACGGCACGAGCACGCTCCCACTATCCGGAACCTCTGTGTTCCTCCATATCCGCGATGCGCCAGGAAAGAGCCTGACATCCACAAGCCAAGCGCCTGAGAAGACGAAGGAGAGCGCCAAGTCTGTAAAGAAGGAATGCCGCACCCTGGTGGAACGCCTCGGCGCAACGCTGACTGTGAGTGAGGCAGCAGCGAGCCTCGTCGTTGCCATGAACGCATCCAGCGCCTTCGTGGATGGCTGTGCGGCAGCAGGCAAGGCGGTTGTGGCCCCAGCGTACCTGCGCGCCTGCGCGGAGGAGGGCCGCCGTGTCGATGTACGCGGGTACCTCGTGGAGCCCACCGCAATGGATACCAGTCCCACACGAAAGAGGCAATCACCCGGCAAAAAGAAAAGCCCAGCGAAGACGAAAACGCAAAGCTCACCGCCGCGCTCCGCAGCGCACAAGAGCGCTGCACCACTGCCATCGCGACCAGCGCTTGCGTCGAGCGCGTTTCTCCTCGACGATGAAAGCCCAGAGAATGCATCCGCTGTC
>JASAOC010002031.1:0-86885 GCA_030849835.1 Herpetomonas samuelpessoai
TGACCTCCACCGTGACGCCCTCCGGGATCTTGAGGAGAGACTGAGTCTTGACCTTGACCATTGCTGATATTATCCTTTAGTCTGCGCGAGAAAACGACATGTAAAATGTAGCGGAAAAAAAAAAACGGCGTTGTGAACGAGTTGGAAAGGCGAAACGGGAAGAGTGAGGAGAAGGGCAGCATAAATTGTGTGTTGACGGGATGTGGCAAGATCGTCGAGCTCAGACAACCCAGGAAGCAGGTGTCGTTGCACCTCTCTTTGCTGCGACAACGTTGGCGCCGCGTGGAAGCAGTGCAACGAGTCAACACTGGGGTTCAAGAGGGGGTGAGGACTAGTCGGGTGCAAGACCCTCATTACCCTTCCACGCTTTCCGATATAGTGTCTCGCACGGAGTTCCTCGACAATTAAACCTCTGTGAGGCCAACACTTCTGGAGGCCTGGCACGGATCAATTGCCAAACACTTATACATATTTTTTGTAGACCACGTGATACCAGAAAGAGAGAGAGATAGATAGAAGAGTGCGAAAAGCATTCTTTCTCCTCTCTTCTCCCACTCGCGTCCTTTTCCATTTACCATTGCTGTTTTTTGGTTTTAGTGCCATTGCCGTTTGCAAAACACAAACGCACGCGTAACTATCGTTAGTTCATCCATGTGGCGCATCAAAGGGATCAGAACAAGGAAAAATGAAGGATCTAATGAAATCAAAGATACGAAAAGAAAAGAGAGAAGCAATGTAAATATTTTTTTAAAAAGTGTGAGAGTGTGCGTGCACAAATGAAAAGAAAAAGTAAAGAAGAGGAATCACATCCACATAAGGGCGTGCTGGGGACGGGGGAGCACCTCTTCATTCTCACCCCTCTCTCTCTCTTTTCTGAAAGATGGTGCGACCCAGCGTAGCATCCGAACACGTCGCGTTGAAGAACGATTCCGCTGAAAGCTTCTGGATGCTAGCTTATCTAATCGCACACAACACGAGAAAGGTATTTCATCAACGGGAAAGCTTCAGCGAGAGGTTGAGCGTCAGAGAGAGAAAAAAAAGAGAGAGAGGGGCGAAACGAAGGAGAGGAACATGGCGTTCTCAAGCGTCGAGGGTGGAGAGCTTTCCGCTGTGAGAAAGCAAAAGGCAGTACAGATACAGAAGGGGAGCCGAGACACCTGTGAAGAAGGCGATATCGGGGACTGGTAGACAACACAAGCGTACCTCCACGAGGGCACACACACACACACATATGGGCAGGTTTCTTTGCCAAATGCTCATCTACTTGAAGAGCGCGGCTGGGGGTGTGCGATGTGGGCGGACAGAACGCGGCCGATCGGCGATGTTGACCTTCGCCTTGCGCGGGTCGTCGCAGTATGTTTCCGGGTCAAAGTACTTGGCAGCCTGAGAACCCCACCCTTTCGGTAGCGGTGCCGCTGATGTTGTCTCTGTCTGTTCCTCTTCTTCATCCTCTACGACCAAGGCCGAGTCCACGTGGTGGCCGACAGTGCTGCGCCGACCCTCCTCTTCGTAGTCCAGCTGGCGGGCAATTTTCTTTGGCCGGATGGCGATGGGCGGCGCTGCCACCGCCACGTCGCTGGCGGAGGCCGCCGTCCCATTGGCCTTTCGGAGCTTCTCCTGCTCCCGCTGTTGCTTGCGAATTTCGCGTGCAAGGCGGTCAGGCGAGGACACATAGTTCGTTGGAAAGCTCTTGTACGCCTCTGGGCCCCAGCCAGGGGGCCGGCTCTCTTCTTCCTTCTTCTTCTCCACCCGCGTCGTCCTGGTTGCTTTCTCCGTCTGGCCATCCTTGGGCGGCACCTCTTGCTTACTGGCGGCGGCGGCAGCAGCAGCAGCAGCGCGCTTGCGGCGCATGAGCTTATCGGGGCTGGAGCAGTAGTTGTCGGGGAAGAAGAGAGTCGCCTCTGGGCCCCACCCAGCCCGATGGGGCTTGTCTTCCATCACAGTGTTGGCCACCTTGGCCTTGTGGTCGGGTGCAGGCGCGGTGGGCTCGTCGCGAGGACGCTTGGGGGCCGCTCTGGTGGCTGGGGGAGCTGCGGCCGCTGCTGCCTTCTTGGCTGGAACAGAGGCAGACACTGTCTCTTTCTTGGTCTTGGCAGCAGCAGCAGCAGCAGCAGCAGCGGTAGTAGGCGCTGGTATATTGACGGGCCTCTCGGACAGCATAGGAGCTGGAACTGGAGCTGGAGCCGGGGCTGGTGCGCTGCAGGAAGGTGCTGCCGGTGCTGGGGCAGGGCTGGAAGCGCGCGTGGTGGCCTCCGACGCGCCCATGCCTTGCAGCGGTGCCTGGACCGTGGTCGTCGTTTCCTCCACGCCTTTAGCATCTGCAGGGACCCCCTGTGTTGTGGTGGCCGCACCGTTAGAGCCGTCCTGGGGGGCAGTGCGCGCGGCCACCTGCAGCTTCATGTAAATGACTTCCTCCTTCACGAGCACGACCTGCGTCACAAGGTCTCTGGCGAAGATCTCCGCATTCTGAGGCGCCAGTCCCCCAACACGGACCTCCGACACCGAGATGGCGGGGAAGTTCTTCGGGCCCCCGCTGACGTTCGCGAAGCGCGACATCACCAGACGCTGCATGGCGTCCTTCGCCAGGTGCCGGACAGACGTCTCGCGGCCAATGGGCACGCGGAAGGTACTACTCAGGGACGCGTCATGCTCACTCACAAACGTCACGGTGGCGAACTGAGGCTGGTCCATTGCCGTGGGATAAGATTCTACACAAGGGGGGAAAGAGGTGGAACTGCGAGATCGAATATCAAATAAAATAAAAGTGTATCGCCAATTTTTCCGTAAGATGTCCCCGGATGATGTGCGCTGGACGACAGGACGGCAAAGGGAGTTTCTCTTGTAAGGAAATCGGAGTATTGTGTGAATGGTAAGCACAGAACAACAAAAAGAAAGTGGATATCTACTCTTGCTCGGGCACACAATGGCAAGCGCTACGGTGATGAGTAACCCGATGGAACTGGGCACAATAAGAAAAGTGATGAATTTCCTTCAAAGGGATAAGGTGGAGTGCGGCAGCGGCAGAGACGGGGGCACAATCAAGGGAGGTATGAAAAAGCGTGTGAGAAGAGGAAAAAGGAAAAAAAAAAAAAGACTGTCTAAAAACAGAGAACGGCCCAAAGGCAGAACAATATAGAAAAATTCAAAGAGAAAATGACCGAAAGGAGGAGATCTAATGCTTCTAACAAAGAACGAAAAAATAAACAGGAAAAACAAGCGCCAAAAATAACAAAAATAACGGGAAAATAAGAAAGAAGGAATCTATGGTATGTGTGTGTGTGTGTTCGACAGGAAACAATCCCTACGCGGAGCAAAGTAGAGAAGACCAGAGGTGAACGAGGAGTCAAGACAGTTCGCTTATCGACAATAGCAACGCACTACCCATGAAACATGACGCCCTCGGTATTCACGAGATGGAAATGATCCTGTCACTTCTCTCTTGATCTACCATGCTTCACCTGGGAAGGATGAATGCATGATGCCCAGGTGCGAGGACAGCATCTTCGAGGGCTTCCTTTTCTTTTTGCTGTGTTTATGTTCTCTTTAACTCCTATCCCCCAGGCAGGGATACTTGAGGACATGACTGTGTGCGTGCGTTTTTTTGTGGTGGACGTGGTAGTTACCGTTCAGCAAAAGATGCAAGAGGACAAATCAAACGGCAAGCAAACACAGTGGTCACTGTTGCTACCTGGCATTTGGGTGCAGGGGAATCACGGTAATCAGGGAGTAAGCAAGAGAAGGCTGAAAAAAAAAATGAATGAGTGTCAACGACGGTAGGCGCACGAGAACGCTGAATGAGCGCCGTCCTTCGACGCTGCGCGAAGATCACTTTGGCTTTCTGAGGTCCATCAGTCCGCAAGTAATCCCATGGACAGCGTAAAACCAAAAAAAAAAAAAAGGCAGTGTGGTTACCGCGGTAATGGTGGTGCAACCCCTCCACTTTCTCCTGACTACATTCTTCCATCTGTCACCCTCATACCCAGGGTGGTTGATAGGCGCCTGTGGAGGAAGGGGGTGCTGCTGACTGCGAGGAGGCACCTACGGGAGGGGGCTGGTACGTGGACGGCGCATAACCAGAGCTACTGCCGTTGTAGCCGCCCGGTCCAGACGACACTGATGCGGACGCTTGTATGGCCATAGTCGGAGCGGCTGCCGTAGGGCCCCAAGGCTGAGGAGCCTGTGGAGGCTGGATGGGCGACGGTTGCCCTGACGGCTGGCTCCAGCTCCTCGTGGACGGGTCCACGCCTAAGGTGAGTTGCGGCGGCGGGTGGTACGGTGAGTTGCCCCCACTGACCTCGTAGTTGCCCGACGCTGCGCTCGGTGTTTGTGCGAACGGGCCGTTTGCAATGGCCCGTTGGTTTTGTGGGGGCAGCGGGTTCGGGGGAAGGGGCGTCGGTGGCAGCACCGGATCTTGCGGGTACTCGGGTAGACGCGCGTTGTAGAAGGTCTGCTTGAAGCCCGTCGACGCAATGTCCACGAAGCTGTTGAGGACCTGCACCGTCGTGAGGACGCCGCAGTCAATGGCACGGCGGCCGTCCAGGTAGAGCCGTGACAGCAACGCGCGCTGAGCCTCCGATACCCGCCACAGCTCCACGCGCCAGTTTTCCAGAATCTGCTCGTTCCGCGGAATTCGCGTAAAGTCCTTCTGTGGGGTCTGCCGCAGCTGAATCACCTTCGCCTTGAAGAAGTCGTACTCGAGCTGGTGGTGCCGCTCCGCCTCCTCCATTTCCTTGAGCTTCCCACAATCTCGCGCAAAGTGCTGCAGTAGGTCAAAGCCATTGTCCTTGAGGCCCTTCTGGTGTTCCTGAGACGTCTCCACCAGTTTTGTCCCCACATCGCGGACATCTTCGGCGAGCTGGCGCGACTCCATCGCGAGGTCCGGTACGAGCTGGTACTCCTCGCCAATCTCCTTGAGGGTGTTTCCGAGGTCCTCCATGAGGCGTGCCGCGCGGATGATCTTCTCACAAATCGACACGCTCTTCGCTTCCATCGTGCGCACCTTGCGAGACACCTCGACCACCTGTGGGTCTGGTGGAGACGATTCGCTTCCAGAGACCCTCTCCCGCAGACTCTGCGTCGTGCGGCGCGCAATTCCTTTGATGGTTTCCATCATCCAGCCGACAAAATCAAATCGAAGGGATGGCTTCGGGAAGAGGTGCTCGACGCAGGCCAGAACACGCGGTTCGGAAAAGTGGTACAGAGCGCTTGACAGAACCGTTGATGACGGAGTTTCGCCTGTGTCTGACACACGTGCGACAACAATGACCACAACGGAACGAGCAGAACAAGTGGTGTCGGAACGACAGACGATAATGCAATACGTAATAAGCAACAACAGAACGCACGAGTATTTCAATTGCTTTTGTTGAACTCGTCTGTTCCTAAAAGAAAAAAGTTTGGATTGGGGAGAAGGAGGCACGTGCCGAGAGAGAATTCAGCTGTAGCACACCTCCAAGTGAAACACGAATTTGCTTGCCGTACCTTTCTTGTTGACTGCGCGACAGAAAACCCCCACCAGTGTAGATGACCGGGGCACTTGGGGAAAAAAACGACGGAGTGAAGGCAAAGCCGGCTAACGGATCTTTCAGTGTGCTTTGAGCCAAAGGGCAGTCGCAGGAAAGATGGAGCGTTTCACAGTATCAGCTCTAAGAGAGAGGGAGAGAGGGAGAGAGAGGGAGGGAAAGTGCATTTGGAAACGCAGGCCCGTCCATTACATGGCTGTAGCGTCCACGGAAAGGAGCGACACGGAGTTTTTGACGCTGTGAGGAGAGTACCAAAAAGAAGAGAGGAAGGCGATTCCCAACGGAATGGAGAGCGGGAAGAGGCGCGTCGCCTTGTCTGTGGTCCCTGGATGTGAGCATTCCCCATATGCTTCCGAGGAGACGCCGCAAGGGTCTTCCCCGTGAATTTTTCCTCCGCCGTCACTCTTTCCCTCACCCATTAACCTCACCGTGTGCTGTCCCTCCTGTCGAGCAGTGGTTTGTTTCACTTTCCTTTGTGGTTGCCTCTTCAGCCACCATGGCTGCCATGGCGGTTGCCCTTGAGCTGTATTGCCGCTCTGGCGTAGCGTATACGGGCGGACATGCAGTCTTGTGTAGACGAGTCAATGACAAGAGAAAGACATACACGGGACATAGGAAAAGACCTACTCCCTCTTGCGTAAAGCGGAGCGTCCTCCCTTTCCTCAGTTGCTGCAGACACGAAAAGAGCAAACATGGGGCTTTCCCTGATGACCAACCACACCGTTGGAAGGGAGAGGAGGAGGGGAAGAGGGAGGACATGACAACAAGTAGAGTTGTGGAGACCGTCGGCAAACGCGAAGGAACGGTACACAGACAGCATCACGACCATGATGTCTCTGAAAGAAGACAAGAACCGACAGCAAAAAGTGGAGACGAGCACACAAACAAACAACGAAAATGACGCCTCTAGAAATGATGGAATGGTCTCCTGTGTGCGTTATTTTATATATAATTCTTTTTTTTTCAGTGCGGGAGCAAGTGCCAATGATTACCACACCGCGCGCACGTCACCTGCGCCAACAAAAAGAAGTTCAAAAAGAAAAAAGCAGAAGGGGAAATTCTGGCAAAACACATGACGAGTAGCATACCCCTACGGTAACATGGAAAAGGTCTACTGAGCGATAGAATCTGCTGTCAACAAGAGACGTTACAAGGTTGCAGAAGCAACGAGTGCCCCCACCTGTTCACGCACGATCGTGCGAAGGGCTCACAACACACCCAATCATGCACATCAGAAAAGAAAAACCCGTCGCGTGACGACACCTTCGCCCAGCGTGCTGCCGTCGTGCTCTGTTCTGCTCCCATCCCGTCTCTGACGACTTCAAGGCCACAAATAAAAGGCGGGAATGCCTCGGGCAGCGATCAATTCGTCCCTCTATGAGAAAAAAGGAAAGCACACGAAATATGTCAAGAGAGAGAGACGGAGGAAAACAAAAAATAATGGGGCAGCGGAACAGGAAGGATGCCAGCGCACAAAAATAAGAAAAGATGGACAAGAGGTGGGGGAAGATGCTTGAGGTCAAAGAGAGGGCAAAGCCTTGAAAAGGCATGGCAGAAGTTGTACATGGGGATTGCAAGTGTGACCATAAAGGCGTCTCGCCACAGATGGAAGCGAGTACACCAGCCAAACGAAAGAGAACAAAGAAAACAAAAAGAAAGTACAATAACACAGCAAGAAAAGGACAAGAAAGAGAAGTCGGCCCTCTCCTTGGGGTCAGTTTGCACAACACCCCATGAGCGTGATTGTCTAGGTGCCCTGGAGAGCGAACGCTGTCGGGACGCCCCGATTTTCTAATAGTCGGGGTTGCTGAGATCGCAGTTCTCCGACAGCTTGAACTCGCCCTGGCCGACGATCTTGTTGTCCTTCCAGTTGCCAATGTACACAGAGCCATCCTTGAGGATGATGCGGCCGTGGCCCTCCTTCTTCCCGTTCACCCACTCGCCCTCGTAGCTGGAGCCGTCGGGCAGCAGCAGCTGGCCCTGGCCGTTGCGGCGGTCGCTGAGCCACTCGCCCTCGTAGCGGCACCCGTTGGCGTACTCGAGGACGCCGTAGCCCGTGGCGCTGTCGTTGCGCCACTCGCCTTCGTAGGTGTCCTTGTTGCTATAGGCCAGCGTGCCGTGGCCGTGCTTCTTGCCCTGGTACCACTCACCCGTGTAGCGATCGCCCTGCAGGTAAGTGAGCGTACCCGTGCCGTGCGCCTTGTCGTCTAGCCAGTAACCCTCGTAGCGCTCGCCGTTGACGTAGGTGAGGATGCCGTAGCCCTGCTTCACGTCATCGATCCACTCGCCCTCGTACTTGTTGCCGTTAGGGAAGATGTACGTGCCCTTGCCGTGCATCTTGCCGTCCTGCCACTCACCCTCATAGATGCCACCGTCCGCGTAGAAGTACTTGCCCCAGCCCTGCATCCGGCCCTCCACCCAGTCACCCTCGTACTTCTCCGAGACGGCCCCGTCCGCGCCCATGTACGTGACGACGCCTTTGCCGTGGCGCTTGTCGTCCTTCCACTCGCCCTCGTACCGGTCGCCATTGTTGTAGTAGTAGACACCCTTGCCCTGCATGCGCCCGTCCTTCCACTCGCCTTCGTACTTGTCGCCGTCCGTGTACTCGAGGGTGCCGCGACCGTTGATGCGGCCAAAGGTCCAGTCACCAGAATAGCAGTTACCCGTTGCGTAGTGGCAGGTACCCTTGCCGTGGACCTTGTCCTCCACCCACTCGCCCTCATAGCGGCTGCCGTCAGCGTAGGTGTAGGTGCCGTGCCCGTGACGCTTGCCGTAGACCCAGTCGCCCTCGTACTTTTCCTTGTTGGGGTAGATGAGGCAACCGCGGCCGTGCATCTGCCCATTCTCAATTTCGCCAGAGTACATCATCGTTGATGAGGGAAGCGCTCGTGGCCTTGCAAATAGGGTGTGTGTGTGTGTGTGTGTCGGAGTGATGTGTGTTCCTCTGATGCCTTGCTGCACGACAGTCAGGACCGTGTCAACAATGGAAGCTTCACCTGTTGCTTACTGCTGAGCTAGATGAAAATCGCTGGCACTCTCTCTTTCCCGTGGATCTAGCTGTGACGGTGTAATAGCCTGGACACGCGCACGTAGGGGGGGGGGAAGAACGCAAGTGAGCTAATAGCAGTATGGGATCGGTATAAAAGCAGTCTAGTGGTAACACAAAAGAAAAGAATAAGGTAGAACGAGAGGAAGAGGGGGGTAAATGTAAACGTGTGTTTGTTGTAGGTAACCAGGAGAGAAGCGCTAGAGCTGAGCGCACAGGTCTCTTTTCCTTTTCTGCTTCTTTCTGTAGACGGTAAAATCTTTACAGAGTGTTGTCGCGCAAGTATTTTTGAATAACGCGGAGGGAAGAAGTGGGAGAATAACGAGAAGAGCTTCAGACACATGGCGAAACAAAGTGAGCGTGAAGCCTCTGCACAGGAGGATCTCACACACTCGATGAAGTTACACTCCAGCGATTCCCTCTGTGGGGGTTGGGGAAGCACACCAGCACATACGCTCTCTGACATTGCGTGTTCCGTGTTGCCTTGATTATAAGTCGGCACTTGCCTCGCCTTCATTCCTGTGTTTCCTTTTCGAAGTGGAGCTAGGTTCAGTATGTTCGCAGCCTGAAGCAATAATAGAAAAGAGAATGCAAAACCTATGCACAATAGTTGAACTTCTGACCACTCAACAATGAATGACGCACACATCTCTACGCCCGAGGAGCCGAAGCGCAAGTCAAAAGGAGCGCTAAACAGATTCGCTTGCGTCACCGGCTCCACCTCGCTGCACCACGCTTTCTTTCTTTTCTTTTTTTTTTTTTGGAACGCGGTTCAAACATGACTCTGTTGGCGCAGTGTTTCGAAAAGGAAGAAGGAATGAGGAAGCGGGACATGAGCACGACGGCACCTGAGCTCTTTTTTTTTTTTTTTGGTTCCCTCTTCTTCATAAACGCTCCATGGCATGTAAACGCTCTGAAGGCAATGCGACCAAAGCCATGCCCGCGTGGCAAGAAACGTTGCGGAGGAGGAATGAGGAAATCAACCTCGTAGATCTACGAGCGCCGCTCCTCGTCGTCGTCGTCGTCACCGTCCTCAAAGTCCTCATCCATCTCCTCGTCGTCGAAGCCCTCCCTGTCCATCTGCGCGGCGATTTGCGTCAGCAGTTCTGCCGGAACGCCGCCGTGCTCGAACAGGACGCTGGCGGCCATCTCCTGGTTGCGCTGGCACGCGACATAGACCAGGAGGGCGGACTGCTCGTCCCACATGCCTCCGCCCAGCTCCACGAGCTGCTGCACCGCCGTGCGGTCCGCCGCCGAGAACTCGAGCTGCTCCTCCAACGCCTCTGTGGCGGCGGCGCTGCCCTCCGCCACGTTCGCTGGACGGCCGCCTGTCTCCTGCATGATGGCAAGGAACTGCGCCGGGTCCGCCTCGATGAGGCGGTAAATGTTGGGGTAGCGCTGGCTAATTTGCTCCATCACCACGGGCATGCTCTCGCTGTTCGACTGGAACACGGCGCGGATTTCCTCAAACTGCGGAATGGTCCACAGGGCTGACCGCAGGTCCGTGGTGGCCTCGGGCCGCTGCACCTGCGCCAAGCCGCTGGAAGGGGCGCCTGGGGTGGACGCTGGTGCGGGGGAAGGGGCCGCGTCAGGCCCCGCGCTCTGCTGCGCCAGCTGCTGGGCAATGTGTGGTGGGATGCCGGAGCAGAGGTACTCCACGGCGCGGTCAGGGTTCATGTAGGCAGCGCGCAGTGCGAGGGCCACCTGCTCGCGGTCCTCAAAGCCCATCATCACAATCTCATCAATAAGGGAAGCCTGGACGCCATGCGTGGGGTCGCTGGGAGCGGCGGGGGCAGCAGTAGAAGCAGCAGCAGCAGGAGCGGGTGCAGCGGTTGCATCTGTTGTGGTGGGGGCAGACGCGGGGGCGGTCTCCGTCGCAGGAGTTGGCTCCTCGGGCTTTGTGGGTTCCTCTTCCTTCTTGGGTTCCTCCTCTGTCTTGGCAGGGGAGTTGGTAGAGGCCTCTGCGGTGGCCGCGGGTGCCGAGGCGGGTGCCGAGGCTGGCGCTGCCGTAGGCTTCGGGATGCTGCGCTTCTTGCCCGCAATGACCAGGGCGTCGTTTTCACTCAGTCCTACGTCCTTCACCGATTTTGAGTCCTCCAGAATAGCGCCCTTGTAGCACAGGCGCAGCGTGGCTGGGTCGTACTCTTCCTCTAGCGTCTTCTTGATATCGCCAATGGTGGTCGACTCCTCCACAGACGTCTCCGTCTGCTTTCCCGTCACGGTCTTGAGGATGAGCTTCATGTGCGCGAAGGGGAAACTGATGCAAAGGAGATTGGGTGGACGCTCGGTTTGTTTGAACGGACGGGCAACAAACGTTTGGTTTGTATGTTTTTCCGTCAGGAGAAGTGTGGTGTTAACGGGGGAGGAAGGAATAAGGTGAGGGAGCCTGTAGATCTTTCTTGTGTAACTCTAGCTCGGAAGAATACGTCAACCACGACGCGCAGACGCATACGGAAAGGTCAAGACGCAGAACAGAAGATGTGGGAAATGGGAGAAGAAAAAGACCAAGGAATTGAGCGTGGCAAGGCAGAAAGTGGATCTGACCATTGTCGTGGCGACGAACAGTCGTATCCATTTATTCATAGGGCACATTTGCACTATTGTTTGTTACTGGCAACCCATGAACTTGTGTAGAGGCATTCCTTTTCAAACATTTATTTTAATGTAGTTCTCTCGAGACACCCTCGTGTCCACCCTGCTCGCGAGTGACATTATCGTGTTCTGTTCTTTGCGTTTTTGAAGGATGATATTCGTGTGTGTATGTGCGCGCTTGTCGGAGCACAAGTCTTTCTGTAGAGTAATTACATCAGCTACCAGAAGCGGTGCACAGGCGCTTCTTGTTTGGGTCGTTGGGGCTCCCGTGGAGTGGGTGCGACCCGGGGAAATACTTGTTTACAAAAGAAAAGAAACTTTTCAAATTATTCAATTGGGGATCATGGCTCTGTCCCCAAACACACATAAACACAGTGTTTCTGCGCCTGTGGAGGAGAGGTGGAACACGGGGAGGGAGGGAAGGAAAGGAGCTGCCCATTCTACAGCGGCGCTGGTTTGGGTGCTCTCTTCTCATACAACTTCCACAAGAGATCGTAGTCCGGCTCCGGCGTCTTCTTTGTCAGATTCAACGCTGCACGCAGCTTCGTCGTCTTGGTGCCACTACCGATAGGCGGTAGACCGTCATTGTAGTGTCCTGTGGTTGCTGCAGCACCAGAGACCGACGACGCGTCCGCGCGATTGTTAAAAGCTCGAAGAACATTCGCGTCCTTCCACACGGGAGGGTTGTGGGCATCGTTGTCATCATCATCCTCGTCTGAGCTCATCCCGTGAGTACCCCTCACGGTTGGCTGCCCAGCCGTTCCCGACGCTGTCTGTTGCAGCGGTGCAATCTCCGCGCCTGCGGGGTTGACCTGGAGACGACGTGTGTAGGTGTGCCGCTGGGCCTCTTGGCGGCGGCGCTCTGCCAGCTTTCTTTCGTAAGACGGGTTGCGACTGTTGGTGAAGCTTTTGGCGAGGGTGTGAAAGGCAAGGATGTAAAGCATGCGCAGCGGGCAGCCGCTCACCTGTGTGACTTGGCCCTCCACGTGGTAGCGGACCGTCCCACCAGGAACGTCCTGTGTGAAGGCGCAGAGCACTTCGGTGCCCTCATCCGAGACCATCCACAGCGTGCGCGGGTGGCGTGCCGCAACAACGGCAGGGACGGTGCGTCGGCTGTCCACCAGTACGCGGCCCTCAAAGGATACGAGCTGTCCCACCGCGTTCGGTGTGCGGGTATCCAGGGCAGTGGCGAGTTGCAGCACGCCATCGTCGACCTCTATCCGCTGCGTAGCTGCCTGCACCACCGCGTCCCAGGCCTCTCCGTCGCTTGTGTCCTCCGCTCCTGCCGTCTGCCGCGTTGTCTGTGCGCTAGGGTCTGTGTCCTCGCCGAAAATATCGGATAGCTCGAGGGTTTGACCAAAGGAGCGCTCGAGGCTGATGACGCCGGCTGCGCTGGGGAAGAGGTTCCTCATGGCGGCCTCACGCGCCGTGCCGCAGCGCGTCAACGCGTGCAGCTGCAGCAAGCAGCGAAGGCAAGTCTCGGAGAGCGTGCGGCGAAGGAAGAAACGCTGCTGCGCAACCAGGCTGGATAGGGCGTCGCGCAGGCGGACGCGATGAATGCGGCCTCCGCACCCGCCGCCCATCTCATCAATCTCTGCCGGCACCTCGTCTGTGAGGGCGTCTGGTGCCTCACCTCGAGCGTCCACGCTGGCGCTGGACACAGTGGCCGTGGCGACCGAGCCCCCTGCGCCAGACGGAGGCGTCACAAGAGGCGGGTACGAGGCGTACAGACGGCGTGCCGCGAACAGTTCTGGGTTGAAGAGGAGACGGAGGGGGACGTTGTCCGCACCACCAGGGAGAGACGACAGCTCGCGCAAAGCGCCGGCGGTCGCAGCGGCATCGGTGCCGTCCTTCGCCACTGTGCGCGCCACGCCAGCCTGCGCGGCGTGGTGCAGGGCGAGGAATATACGGTGCACTTCGCCGGCGGGGCCCTCCAGACAGACAACGCGCTGCTGGCCGTCCGCGACCTCAAAGCCGCTAATCCCGGCAGGGCTCACGACACGTATCGACTCGGCCTCAAACGGCCACGGCGCGGGGGCATTCTCTGCTGCTCCCTCAACGTCCTCATCGGTGCTCGGTCGTAGTGTCGCCCCCTGCCTCCTACTCCCCTCCCCAATCTCTGACGTGCTTGTAAGAGGCCCGCGCTCCCCCTTCGCTGTCCCACTGGCCGCACTGGCGGTAGACTTGGCGGCGGAAGCGTTACCGGACAGCGGCTTGCGCGAGGACGGTGCGTTGGACATGGAGACTGCCGCCGACGACGCCCCTGTGCCGCCCCACGTGGCAGACTCCATCGCGAGCCCACCTACGGAGGCGAAGGGGACGGAATCGGCAGCAGGGGTAGCGGGCGGAGGTTCATACAAGGCCACGTCGCTGCCCTTGGTCGCGCGCTGCGAACGCAGCAGCTGCTTGAGGAGACAGCCGAGAGCGCCGGGCAGCCACGGCGCTGAGAAAGGTAGGATGGCCACTCCTCGGGTCAGCAGAGCGTCCTTGGGGGCCGGCTCCCCGGCGTCGTCCACGTGAACGAGGGGCGGCAAGGGGAGGGAGAAGTCAACGGAGCAGGTGCAGGTGGTGGTGGACACCAGACAGCCGTGCTGCCCGCCAGTGACGGCCGCCGCACGACTCGCAGCGGCCAGGGGCACCGTCACGTCAAAAAACGTTTGCCTGTCCGCGACCCAGTCACGCACAGAAAAGTCCCCCGAGCTGGTCACCGCCGTCCCACCAACGCTCTGGTTGCGCTGCCCAGTGGTGCCCTCCTCGTCCTCGGTGCGCAGAAGGCTCACCTTGATGGGCTCGAGAAGCGCTGCCTGATAGACGGACAGCGGGGGCAAGTCACCGAGGAATCGGACGGTGCGAAAGAGGTGCTGCGACGGAAAGGAAGACATCGGGGATGAGGACGAACGAGCCGCCGTCAGATCTGGCAGCACCCGAAGCGGAGGCGTGTGAAACCGATGCCCCATCCCCTCAAAGGCTACCTGCACCAGGGACCCGGACATGTCCTCGGGCAAGTGGTCGAGCCCGCGCAGGGTGAAGCATACAGGGCGAAACCGCGTTCGCACCGCGAGCGGGGTGAGGCAATCGTCCCGGCAGCGCAGAATCACACGACAATCCTCGATACCAGGAATGTTGAGGGCCAGCGGGTAGCTGTGCTCAGTGGTGTGCATGACATCCAAAAAAGAGGGTCGCACAGACGTCAGCACGTCACCGTACCGCTCCTCTGCCTTACTGGCAGCAGCACCCGCGGCCGTTTTGGCCTTCCCTTTCGACGACGGCGATGTGGGTGCGACTGCGTTCGTCGCCCCAGCGCTCTCCTTCGCACTCGGCTTGCCCTTCTGGCCCTTACCCCTCCCCGAGGAAGACGTCTCTACCACCGCAGGTGGGGGTGAGGGTGGGGGCGGGGGAGGCGGTGCGTGAATGGCTACTAGGGTATCGTCGCCCTCGTCACCCGACATACAGAGGAGACGAGTCAGTGTGGGCAAATCAAGCGTCAAGCGGTGCTCAGCGACGACAAGGTCCACCTCGCCCTCCTGGACCCCCTTCACCGGTGCCGGACGGCGCTGGGGTTTGCCCTTGGGAGCCGTGGCGGACACGGCCTCTTCCGGGGCGCCGAAGACAGTGTCCAGGCGCAGCAGCGTTTCCTCGCCGCAAAGTAGACAGCGCAGGAAGGATTGCAACGACGCTGCAGGGACCTCACTGGCGTCTCGCACAGTGGCCCGCACACAGACCTCAATGACCCGCTCATGCTCACTGAGCTGCTCTGGCGCCTCGGGCAGGCTCCTTATGGACCGCTTCTTGCCTTTGCGGCTGCGCGCCGTGGTATCGGCTGGCATTTGCGCGGCAGGTCACTCTGAGCAAGATGAGAAGCTCGCCCGAATGGTACGGTGCGGAGTGCGCCGAGAGGAAACAAGGATGCGCCACTCGACGCGGAAAAGAAAAAAACAGAATGGAGACCTGTGGCCTCACCTCGGTCAGGAGAGTCGACAGCTGGCTGTTCAAAGAAAGAGTTCATTAGGGATGGAAGAGATCAAGGTGCGTTGAGAGCTACTTTGTCGTTGAGGATTGGGGACAGCGGACGTGTCTGTTTCCCAGTAGGGTCTCTTGGGTTGCTTTGCCCTACGAGCACAGCCCCTCAGCGAGCTTTCCTGCTATCTTCTTCAGGCCAAGGCATGAAGATTTGTCTTTGCCACGAGAGGATACCTAGGTGACACTCCCCACAGTACCAGTCCGCCAACCAACGAGACAGCCGTTGCGATCGTTCTACCAAGGCCTTGCGCTGAAGCCTATCGCGTGTGTCGACAACTAAGCGAGCCTCGTTACCGCCTGGATATCGTGGTCGTTCCTTTCCAGCTCTGCTAGCTCGTTTTGGCAGGTCCACGTTGCTATTTTTATTTTTCTTTCATTTTTTGGTTTTTCGTCTGTTTGGATTCCTTTGCAGGCTTGCATGGGAAATGCGGTGACAGAAACGCACGCGTCGCGTGCCAGCCCACGTCATGAGATCACGTCGAATGACAAGGACGATGATCAGTGACGACCAGGGAATGGGTTACGGAAACCAACAAGTTGGGCTGGCAGGGCCGGCGAACCCAACGAGAGCGAGGAGGAAGGCAAATCAAAAAAAAAAAAAAACGCGACAAAAGCTGTCTGGAGACGAGAAGTCAGATGCGTGCCACAAAGCGAAAGCTTGGCACACGCACAAGGCAGGGGGGAGAACCGTGCGCCGTGGTGAGGAAGAGTAACCCAAGCGTATTTGCTTTTTCCGGGTCACCTTGAACCAAAGAAGTTTTACGAATGGCGTTGGAGAGAAGAAGCGTGACAACCTAGAAGGAAATCACTGGTGCGGGAGCGTTTAAACTTCGTAGTCTGCAAGACAAGAGCAGAGAACGTGGTCCGTCTTACGCGGCGCCGTACCCCTCCTCGTCCTCCTTGACATTCAACAAGGACGCCTCTTCCCTCTCCCGCGCGCGCCTCTCCTTCAGGCGCAACAGGTAAATGACCCCTGCAATGGCGAGGGCAAGGAGGAAGATGAAGAGGGAGAGCCGCAAGAAGCTGTGCATGCGCTGTTCAGAGGCCGCACGCTCCACCAGTCCGCGGTCAATATCTGGGGAGTACTGCAGACTCGCCTCAATGAGTTGCATGTGCCACGAGGGGTCATCAATCTCGAGGGCAGCGACATGACCGGGGTCCCCCTTCTTCCAGCGCGAGAGGCCAAAATCAATCGGGATCAGGCGGCCCTTGCACACGCGCCAGTCCGTAAAATCGCGTGGGTCGTGCGGGACGTGGCCAACGACGACGGATTGGATGCCTGGGAATTTTTTGTCCAGCACGCGAATCAAGTCGTCGCACTTCACGCTGAGAATGCTGCGCACAAGAATGGGATTGGCCACCTCCTCGTCCTCGTCCTCCGTCAGGTCAAGGCCCCCGCGTGCCAGCGGGGATATGCTGCCATTCACCAGCGCCCGCCGCAGCTCCTTGTTGAACTCATCAACGTTCTTTAGGCCCGTCAGCATACCAGCCGTCGCGGTGGAGAAGCCCCCGTGCATAAACAAAAAGGGGCCGTGGCGGTAAATCGCATTGCGCGTCCGCAGGTAAAGACCCACCTCTGTCTGGTTCGACAACAGCTTGTCACGGCCCTCAGCCCCGCCATCCGCCTTGAGGCTTTCCGGGTCCACGGCCTTGTAGTCGCCCCTGAAGTTTCGTAGCTCGTGGTTGCCTAGCAGCTCCACCACATCGCCGCCCTTCGCCTGCGCCTCCTTGCGCAGTTTCATGAGCAGCTTCACAATCTTGATGTCATCCGGGCCGACATCCAACACGTCACCGAGCTGCACAAGCACGGCGTCTTCGCCGATCCAGTGGTTTTCTTCGTCAATGAGGCGGCTGAGGCGCAGGACTGCGCGGCTTTGGTTGTAGTCGCCGTGGAGATCGCCCACGGCAACGATGCGACGTGCTTCGGCGACGTTGGAGACAAGGCACGTGGCCACCAGTATGGCGAGAAGCAGCGCCAACACGCACGACACCCTAGACGACATGACACCCGTTTGTGTTAAATGCAGTGTACTGCGTAACGATATCTCCTTTTTTGTTAATTCTCGCTGGGGCAAAAAAAAAAAAAAAAGTGTCCAGGCAAGAAGTCAGCTTAGATGATCAACAGAGCACGAAGGAGAGCAACAAGACAAAGGAAAAAGAAAAAGATGAGCGGTGTGTCTGCTTTACAGAGCTTCAGATTGGGCCGCTGGAGACGGTGAGGAAAAAAAAAATAGGAGATTGAGCTCCTGGATATTCAACAAAAAAAAAAACTGAAATTACGGGAAACAAAACAGGTAACAGAGTTTCGCTATTCTTGAGAGCTTGCCCAGAAAAGGTTCGCGGGAGTCGGGAAAGGTGGAGGGTAGAATTGCGGTGGCTGCGTCATGGCAAACAACAGCAAGACGGAAAGCGCGGCTTGGTTTAATTTGCATCATCCCTGTCCTGCGCAACAGAGGATATCTGACTTCATCAGCTGGGATGGCCATCCGAAAAAAGACAAAAGGAGGGATACCACCCATGTTGAGCGTTCAAAAGTTTTTGTATGTGATAGTGCGTGTGTTCGGATCGAGCGCGTCGTCGCGTGCTTCCAGTAGCCACGGTGCGCCAAGAGACGGTGGTGCTACGTAAAGTCCACCCTGGAGGAGCGGGAACCTCAATTCACAGAAAATACCTGGCACATTTTCTGTCGTCCTCCAGATGCTTTTTTTTAATAATACAAAAGCGCATTACGCGAGCTCTGGCACCAAACGCGAGTGCTGCCATCTGCCACACTGTCAAACCTTCATGGATGGGACAGATCAATGGACGGTTTGACTCCCTTCTGTGCCGTCGCCCGTCACTTGGGCAGAAGCGGCGGCGCGGTGTGCCTGTTCCAGGCCCTCACCAGCGCTGTCACTGCTAGCATTTCCTCCCGTCGGGCGAGCGGCGCCGCCATCGGAAGAGTAACGCACGCTGTAGAAGGTCTCCAGTCCTGATTCCACCTCCTGCCGTCGGTCTGAATAGAGCTTCCCTGTCTCCACATCAAACTTGATCCCAAGGCACGGCTCCAGAACGTCCTTGTTCAATCGGTCAATCGTCTGCTCTCCAGGCTCAATGACGAAGCGCGTTTTGCTGGCACGTGTCAGCAGGAGAGAGATGAGCGCCAAGAGGGCGACCATCGGGGAGCTGAAGGCGTGCAGAAAACACCAGGGCTCCGCAGGGATGAAGGGGGCCACGGGCAAGACAATCACGAGCCAAGAGATAATCGTCAGCTCCGTGAAGAACACAAGGGTCAGGACGGCTGTGACAAGCTGGACAAAATGGAAAGAGCGGTCCTGACGAACCACGAGGTACTGAAGCGATAGCTCGAAGGCGGCCATGCCAGCCATGTCTCTCTCCTTTCCAAACTGCCGCATTGTCGCTGCAGCACCAATGTGATTTGATGTGATGCGGCGCTGATTGCCGATATGTGTATGTAAAACAAGTAGCAGGTGCCAACCGCCTGCTCGCTTTGGTTGAAATGCGCAGTGAATCAATGTTCGAAGCGCTTAGAGGGCAAGGACGGGGGTAAGAGCACACGGCAGAGAGTGTCTTTTCCCGCTCTGGGATTCGCATCGGCCTGGCACCCCATGTGTGTCACATCTGAAGGAATCGAGAGGAGTCATCAATCCTGTGCTGGTTGCATGGGGACGTTTTCTCTTTTCCCAACTTTGGAAATTGATACAAGCACGGTGCGGCAGTGGTCCATTATATTGATACCGACGCTACTCACAGTCTTCCCCAGCACAGATTTTCATTTACTTTCCTTTTTTGAGGGTGGACAATTCTCACTCTTTGCGGATACTGGTGATATTCTGTGGTTGTTCTTGTTTTTCTTTGGGAGGGGGAAAGGGGGGTGCTTCAGTCGCACCAGTTGGAGTCCCCCGAGACACCTCTGGCTCCTCGTTCCCGATGGTTCAACAGCAAACACGGAGCACGTGCACGCTTCCAATCACCAAGTGGCTGAGGGCAAGCGTCTTCGAGAGGAGGCTGAAACCGTTTGTGGGAAACAAGGCGCGAAAAGTGGGTTCGGATAGTTTACATCACGGGCACGTATAATGGAAACGCGCTGGCGCAGGCGCGCTGACGCTGTAAAGGGGGAAATGAAAAGCGAGTATGATACAAGAGCAAAGGCAAAACAAGAACACACAACGACTCACCAGGAACGCTTCCTCCCTCTATCGCCGAGAGGGAGCATCGCAGGAGTGAAGAGGAGAATGTCACTTTCCGCCTGCCTTGGCGGTCGCCTTTTCCAAAGTGGCCTTCTTTTTCGCGATCTCTCCCTCACGAAACCGCAGTGTCTCCACCGCCTCCTCAAAGAGAGTACGGGCATCCTCCTCGGCGTGCAGTCGGCTCTCCGTTTCCTTCAGCAGACGCTCGTCCTCTGCCTCTTCGAGGGCTTTTCGGCGCTCCAGGTTCTCGCGCACCGTTACACGCCACGTGCTGCGGAGAGCAAGCGCCTTCTCCAGGTCTTCCTCGGCTTCCTGCCGTGCCTTCGCGTCGAGCTCGCGGCGGCGCAGCACCTCCTCCTTGCTGAAGAGTTTCTTGAGGCTACGTCCGACATAGTCGGGTGGCGTCTTGCGCGATGCATTCTCCTGCTGAGGGTCTGCCCCAGCGAGGAGGAGGAGGCTGATGAGGTCCTCCCATTCCTTCGCGTCCGGTCGGGGGTGGAGGGCGGCGATGTGGAGGGGGTTATTCAGGTCATCGTTCTGCACACGCGGGTTCGCGCCGGCGTCGAGAAGGACGCGGAGGATGGCGGTGTCACACCGGATAGCGCAGAAATGGATCGGTGAGTTGCCTTTGCTGTCGCGCCGATTGCAATCCGCCTTCTGCTGCAGAAGGTACTCCGCAACCCCGCGCTGCCCCATCTTCACGGCGACAAGAAGCGGCGTCAGGTCCTGCGTGTCACGAGCATCCACGTGGGCGCCGTGCTCCACGAGCCAGCGGCTGACACGGACGTCTCCGTCGAAGGCACACTTGTGCAACGCGGAGCTTCGGTTCTTGTCCAGCTCATTCACTTTGGCGACGGGGTCCTCGCTAACGCTGAGGAGTAGTTCCATGCACTCCACGCTCCCGCACGCCGCGGCGGTGTGAAACGGCGTGGACAGCGTGCTCGACTGGATTGAGTCGTCAGCACCGTTGGCGAGGAGGACCTCGCAACACTCCACGTAGCTGTGTGTCACCGCTTCATGAAGAGGGGTGCGACCCTGCGCATTCGGTGCATTGACGTCTGCCTGCAGCTCATTGATGACGTACTCGAGTGTGTTTGTGTTACGCCCAAGAGCAAGGTGAACAATCGTGTTGCCGTATTCGTCGACGCACTTGGCTACATTGTCGCTGACCGAAAGAAATTCGCGAGAAAGCCGTTGGAGGGTGTCCAGGTTCCCGTCCTGCACTGCCTGGCGCACAGCGTCGAGAAGTGCCTTGGGGCCTTGCGGGCCACCAATCACGCCAATACCCAGGTCCCTCAAAGAGTTCACCATAGGAACCAGGTCTTTTTCGCACGTGTCGGTGCCTTCGTGAACAGAGTCTATGTTGTTGTTTACTACAAAGCTTCTTGCGGGTGTCCTCCTTTCTCAAGAGGAAACGAGGAAAAAAGCAGAAGCGTATCCGCGAGAGAGGCACAGAAAAGTGTTGCTGGGTCGCCTCGGCTCTTCTGAAAGAGTGGTGCTGAAAGTGAGAGGCGAAAAAAAAACAAAAAAAAAAAATAGGTGCCAGGTGGGAAGAAGAGGACGTCAAACGGCGTTAACGTTGAGTTCATGTGGAGTTCGCATGTTAGGCCATCCACCTGTTGCCCTTCCAGTGGCCAACGCCTCTGACTCCCGAAGCTCACCATATGTGACTTGGTCCTGCTAGCTGCGCGCTTCGCGAATGAACGGACCACCAGACCTATTCGTCAACACATCTCTGCATGTTTCGTTGCCTTTGTTGCTTATGTTGCTCACCTAGTCACTACGGACGCATTGGGGGCCGTGGTTGTTTGAAAATACGGCGCGGTGTCTACCGCAGGCCTCCGAAGCAGTGAGCGCTTAGAAAAGGGCAAAAGAGGGTATCGTTTCGTTGCTTAGTTAAACCCTTGAAAATGAAAAAAAAAACGGAAAAAAGACCGTGTTGCGGAGCGGGAAAACGTTACGTTCCCGTTGCTCGTCGTCTCGCCACGAGATGGGCAGAAAAGAGAAGACGGGAGGGACACCATCAGTGCACAGCTCCACTCATTCCTCGTAGTCGCAGGCGTTGAGCCATTCTTTGGTGACCACTGTCACGCCGAGCATGGTCGTCTGAGGCTCCTTCGACTCGGAGCGGAAGATTTTCTGCAAAAAGCAAAACGTCACGTACTCGGGCGGTGGAAACGTGCGGGACACGGAACTGGTGGGGTGCACAAAGGCGATGCTGCGGGTGCTGGTGATAATGTACGGCGTCCGTGTTGTCCGTCGGTCATTGTACTCCACGCCGAACGAGCGGCACTCCTGCACGGTCGCCCGGCGAGCCACTTGGTCCAGGAGTCCAGGGATGAACACTTGGCGTAGCGCAATCTCGTCTTCGCGGGTCAGCTTGCGTTCCCGATCCTTGACGTAATCCTGCTCCTTCCCCATAGTCCACGTCTCGTTTATGTCAAGCGTGTCAGCTACGTCGTCCGTGTCCTCCACAACACCCTCTGCTCCGGCGGGCGCTGCGGATGTTGCCGACGGACGCGGCTGGCGCGCGATGAGTCGTAGCTGTCGGTACAGCATTCGCGCCTCTGACATGCTCTTCTGGATGAGGCAGTAGCCACGGCAGTTCGCGCGTGCGTCCTTCAAGTAGACCGTGAAGGCGTTCATGTAGGTGATGAGGTCGCTGCCCGGATTCACCAAGCTCCTAATCTTGTCACGACGCACAGGATCTGTGCAGTCATCTTTTTTGCTTGCCTTCAGCTGGTTGCCTTCGCCCGTGAAGACGTTCGAGGTAGTCGAGGCTACCGAAATGACAGAGAGCACCATCTCGAGGAGGTGCTGGGACAGACCACGCTCTTTGACCTCTGCGATGGCGCGTGCAAAGCGGGGCGGGACGGGGTATGTAATGAGCTCCTTTCCCAAGTTAGTGATGCGGTAGCCGTGATGGGGATCTAGAGCGCCAATGGTGGACAGATGCTGCAACGCCGCCTTCAAATCCTCGTCTCGAGGGCAAGAGGGAAAAGGGAAGGAACCCACATTTTCGATCCCGATGTGCTTCATCAAGAGGACCACGGAGTCGAGAGGGGTTCGAAGAATTTCAGGCGTGCCGTGCTTGCTCATGACGTTGGCAAACACCGCCGTGCTGTACAAGCGGTAGCAGTGACCCGGCCCCATACGGCCCGCACGCCCGCTACGTTGTTCAGCGGAAGCTTGGCTAATCCACTCGATGCGAAAGCAACTCGCCTTGGTGTCATCATCAATCACCTTACCTTTAGCCCTTCCAGCATCAACGACATACCGAATATTCGGGATGGTGATGGATGTCTCGGCCACGTTGGTGGCGACGACACACAGTCGCGTGCCCTTAGGGGGTGCCTTGAACACCTCTTGTTGCTTTTGAAAATCCAACAGGGCGTACAAGGGAAGAACGTGGAGCGTGTCGTACTCGCCGTTAATCTCCTCTTCCTCCATAGGGGCAGGAGCCTCCTCCATCTCGGTGCCGTCGTCATTTTTGCGCGACCGCTTTCCCTTGGGTCTAACGCTTTTGGCTTCCGCGTTCCTGTCGCGCTCAAGACCAGCGGCAGGAATAAGCTCGCCCTCATTCTCGAGATTATAATCCTCTTCTTGAAGGCCAAACTCGTCCTTTTCCACCTCCTCACTCCCCTCCGCTTGCCTGGCCTTCTGGACCCCTGTTGCGCGGGAGCGTGCAGATTTTGTGCCCTTGGCCCTCCGAGCCTCTGCGCGCGACGCCTTCACACTGGTGCCACCTCCATCACCAGACATGTCGTCCTCCCCGATGCCGCTGTCTGGATGGTCATCATCCCAGGTGACTCTCTCGTCGTCGCTGGATGTCACCCGCTCAGCCTCCTCCTCCTCCTTGCCGCGCTGCGTCTGCAGCATTTGGTGCTTACTGTACGACCCTTCGTAGTACTCAATTTTTGTTTTTGCGTAGTGTTTCCGCAGTCGGTCGCACAAATCCTCAATCTCCTGCTGTGTGCACAGGAAAACTAGGATGCCCCCTGGTGGAAGCTTCTTGTGAATTTGGCGAACCTTGTCAAAGGCCTGGTCAACGTACTCCTTCAACTCCGTCCGGCGATCAAAGTGATTGCTGACGGGGTACCGACGAGCCTCCACGTTGATCAGCTGAGGAACAAACGGGAAAAGTGTTCTATTATCCCGAAAATCAGTGACGCGCATTGTTGCGGACATGACGATGAGCTTGAGCGGTTTCACCTTCACCTTTGAAATATCACCGTTGTGCGCCGCCAGTTCCTCCCGGAAAAGGTCATTGCGAAGAGGCAAAATACGTGAGAGAAGTCCTACAAGAATATCACAGGAAATGCTACGCTCATGAGCCTCATCCACGATGATGACACTGTACTTCCGCAACAAAAAGTCGGACTGAATTTCTTTGAGTGCAATACCCTCCGTTGCGAACTTGAGTCGGCAGTTGTCTGAGAGGTTATTGTCATAGCGAACGTGGTAGCAGACCTCGTTGCCAAACTCCACATTAAGTTCCTCGGCAACACGTCGTGCCATGGACACGGCAGCAACACGCCGAGGCTCCGTCACTAAGATGCAGCCATCTCGACCAAATTTTGACCCTTCGGGGTGGCCATAACCCGCCTCCCACAGAAATTGTGGAATCTGGGTGGTTTTACCGCTGCCAGTTTCGCCACAAATCAAGACGCAGGAGCGCGTGGACCCATTGATGGCCTCCACGATAGGTTGCTCTTCCCGTAGCACAGGTAGCCCCTCTCGTTGTTGTATGATTTCATCCGTGCGATGAATAGGAACGTGGACGCTTTTGGGAGCAAGTTTAATTTTCTCCTGCTGTTCTTTTTGGATCAACGCGGCGATTTCCTTCTGTTGGGCGACCTGTTTCTGGTCCTCCTCAATGATGTGGGAAATGAATTCCTTCTGTTCTTTTTTGCGCTCCTCCGCGAGTCGCTTCTCCTCCTCTTTGCGCTCATTGGCCACTCGTAGACGCTCGATGTTTAGCTCACGTTTTCGTTGAGCTTTCTCAAGTTTTTCCTTTTCCGCCTGTTCTTCCAACAACGACTTGTGCTGTTGAACAACGGCACGAGATGCAGCGACATTTTCCATTACGGATTTCATTCGTTGTTTCTTTTCTTTTTTAGCAACGACTTGCTCCTGCTTTCGCTCGGCTCGAGACTTGGTGAGAGTTTCCGGCAGTGGCGTCGAGAGACCCAAGTCTGCGAAAGACATCTTCGGCTTTTGCGACGCCATTCCTTGTGAATCGGTTTAGATGGGAGTGAATACGACTTTAAAAAAAAAAATCTCTCTTTCTTCACTTTATACCTGGTGTGCCTGCGTCCGTCGAACGCAGCAAAGTCTACGCCTGATTCCAGTCAGCAGTGATACGCTTCCAATAACACACCTCACTAGGAAAAACAAAGAAATGAAAAGTTGACGCAAGAAAAAGTGTCCCCGTATGCTCATTCAGCGGGGGAAGATGTCCTTGACGCCATTTTTGCACCTCCGCTTCCGCCGAGTTTGAGAGCCACATTGTACTGCAGAAAACGAAGTGCAGCGACATCTGCCTCTGCAGGTTTGGTCAGCGTTTCCGGTATAAGTTATCCAGCATTCCTCTCTCCCCTTCGAGTAGTACCTCGCATGCCAGCACCAATTTCGCTTCCTCTAGCGAAGCCTGTGTGACCTCATCCATTTTGATGTAGTTCGTTGATTATCCGTTATCCTTAACACAATAAGCGTGACAGGGTTTGCCACGCCCTTCCGGCTAGAAAGTGGCAAATGAAGAGGGACCAAGAACACAGAACGAACGAATAATCCGCTGAAGTGTAACATGCCTGACTCGGGTATGTTACCGCGTAAAAATTTGACCAACTAGTCGAAGTCAAAATGAAAAAGAATCGTTGTGATGTGGAGACACGTATAGTTAAAAAAGGCACAACTAAAAATTCAGAGCAACAATCTCTTGAAGCACCAGACAGAAAGATGAGACGGGATCCCGTACAAATGGAAATAGAGTCATGCTTGTCAAAGTCACGCTTTTCTATCGGAATCCAAAACACAACGTAAAGTGACTCGCTCGCAAGGTGGTATTTCTTTTGTGCTTAATAAGGGAGCAGAAATCAAGGTGAGAAGTACAAAGACAAAAAGCGGAAATATACGGAAAAGAACTGTTTGAATTTTGACGCTGCCCTTCGACTGTGAGACGCTGTTAACTTCCTGCTCTTCCCATCTTCTTCCTCGCATCTATCTTTGACATTACTCCGCCCAAGTGAGCGCCGAACATTTTTTCGTCTCGAAAAAAAAAATGTCTCCCCCAGTAAGCAGACATACAGATACAACGGGAACGTCGTACAGGATGCGAGGCAGGATGAAAAAGAGGGCTGATGAATATTAGGAAGGAATCAAGACACGAACCACGGCAGTAGGGAGGAGGTAAAAATTAAAAATAACGTTAAGTGGAAAAGGGGCGCTAACGTTGGAGGAGAACAAATACAGATAAGTCACCTCAAGGCAATTTTCGGGGATACCTTGCTTTTTATCTTTTTTACTTCTTTGCAGCAGCCTTCTGGGCAGCTTTCTTTGCCGCCTTCGCAGCCCTCTTTGCTGCGAGCTCATCAGCGGCGGACGCCTTCTTGGGCAACGTCTTCATGTACTGAGCCTTGGCCGAGAGGTGGCTAATCTTGTCGCGGCCATCTGGGATAAAAATGAGGACCTTGTGTTCGCCATCGTCCTTGTCGACGATGTAGTAGCCACGACGCTCGAGCTGGACGAAGTCGCCCTTTTTCAAGTTCGCGAGTGCCTCCTCACCCAGCGCCTCCTGTGTATAAATTGAAACAGGGGCGATCACATCCTCTAGCTTCTCCTCTGGGTCTGGCTTCTTCTTTGTGAGGATGTGGTCATACTCGTTGAGAGTGAGGACCACTGATTTCGGGTTTTCAGGGATCCACGAAAGCTTGTACTTTGTTTTCTTCACGTCCCCCTCTGGGTGGAGGACAATAGTCGCCTCCGCAGGAAGGCCGTCGTCGCTGGCTTTCTTGATGTTCTTGACGTACGCGTTGCACCAGTCCATCAGCGTGACCTCGTCCCCATCCTTAATGAGTGCAACATCCTCGGCATCCAGAAAAATTACGTCAGACTTGTAGCACGTCTTCTCGCCCATTTCTGGTGCCTTTTTGTGAAGAAGCTTCTGGAATGCTTCCATGTGCTGTTGACCTTCAACGGTGCAACGGGTCTTGAGGGTGTTGGACACAACAGTGTAGCGTGGTGTCGTAGGGTCCAAAATTTGTGTGTTGTAGAACCAAATCTTCGACCATTCCATGAAGTTGACAGTCTTGGACATACCCTGGTCCGCGACAAACTGCTTCAGAGCCTCGACCTTCATACCGCGACGCACAAGTGCGCGCACAGTGGGAAAGCGGGGATCGTCCCAGCCGTCCACAACACCAGTCTCCACGAGCTTTGTCAACTTGCGCTTCGACATCACGGTGTACTCCATGTTGAGACGCGAAAAATCCTCGATAATGGGCTTCCGAATATTCATGGCGTCGCAGAACCAGTAGTACTGGTCATTGCGGTCATGGTACTCGTTTGTACGGAGTGCGTGCGTCACACCCTCAATAGAGTCGATGAGCGGGCAGCAAAAATCGTACGTGGGGTAGACTTTTTCCTCGGTGCCGTGACGAGCGTGAGGGGTCAAATTCACGCGGTACATGACGGGATCACGCATCGCCTTGTTTGGGTCAGTAACAGAAATTTTAGCGCGGAGGCACGTCTCCATGCCCTCTTCGCTGGCCTCCTGCATTTCTTTCCACAGTCGCATGTTTTCCTCCACGGAGTTGTCCCGGTAGCTGGTAGCCACACCATCAAATCGGCACTTCTGCATCTCCTCTCGGGGTGTCTTGTCGCAGTACGCGAGGCCACGCTTGACCAGGTCCTCGGCCTTTTCCTTCATCAACGCAAAGTAGTCCGAAGAGTAGGTCGGGCCAGCGTCGTAGGTGACGCCAAGCGTGACGAGGTCCTCTTCAATGGCATCCTCAAAATGCTCCTTTTCCTTGGAGGGGTTGGTGTCGTCAAAACGGAATAGCATCTTGCCCTCATACTTGTTGGCGAGCATGCGGTTGATGAGTGCGGCCTTTGCATGTCCAATGTGCAGGAAACCACTAGCCTCAGGGGGGAAACGAGTCACCACCTGACCCTTCACAGCATTCGACAGCTGCAGTTTGTCCTTATCCTCCTCCGCCTTCTTGTTGGCGAAGTAGGTGTTGGTGAGGGTAAGCGCCTTCAAGTGAATATTAGCAGACATTTTTGTGTTTAAAAATCTTCTCATAAATTTTCTTGTTTGGCATTTTTGAAGTGAGGCACAAAACAAGTGAATTAGTTGTGTGGTTTTCGTTGGTACGGTGGAGAAGGAAAAAAAACCATCAGAAACAGCCCAAAGGGGAAGAGAGAGAGTGAGAGAGAGAGTGAGAGAGAGAGAGTTATCCAACTTCAGCCAAATTATGAATCCGCACTGCACAACATAAATTTCTTTAACCAAGCAGCACACAAATGGTGGAGGAGCTCGCTCTTGAAATCGTACCACTTACACGGTGTATTTTTCAGACGAGTTTATCCTTGCAGAGTTCTTTCCTGATACGTTGGCGCAGCATCCCACATCGTTACTGTCTTATGGATTCACTTGATTTTGCCACACAGTTGACTTGACGTAAATTCTTCACTGCTGTTACGCGCGGTGTCGACCCAGTCTGACTGCGGATGCTGGAGAAAGGGCCACGCGAAGCACGTGTGTCGTAGGCGGGTGCCCGTTGCTTCTGCGTACCGTGGTGGGTGAGTGCAGATAAACGAAAGGCTTTCCTGCCCGGGGGCAGCGCGGGGGAGGGGGGGAATGAGGCGCAGGCCCACCAGGAAAGACTGCTAGCCACTTCGACCCTTTCCGAGACAGATGCTTGAAAAGGGGCCGCCAAGTCAGTAGCCCCACCATCAAACCCCTCTCACACCGTCCCCTCTCTCTCTCTCCCCCCCCCCCTCTCCGCCTAACAAAACACGGCGACACGCCAGCATAAAAAGAGAAAACGCGAGCGACCCCCACATCAAAACTAAGCGCCAGATGGGGCACCGGGAACTGCTCGGTGAGGCCTTCAAACGGGAAAGCGACGCGTCACTAATACCAGGCCGCGCAGATGCGTGCGTCTTTCCCAACCCTTTGGCGACGGGCAATCAAAAGCAGAGAGGGCCCGCCTTTCCATCAAACGAGCACCCTGAAGCCATTTACTAGGCATGCTGGTGGGGTTGGACGCAAGCGACGTAGAACAGCTGCTGTAGCACGCTCGCCCCACCAACGACGCCTGCAAGCCACGCATGCCTCCTCGCAAGCAAGGCGCACCCTCTGCCTAACCGCTCTGCTGTATGCGAGCGGTGGGGTACGGCGAGCGGCACCTCTGCACGCAGGGCGGAAGTGAAGTGGAAACAGATGGCGGAGAACCAGAAAGAAGGAAGAGGGGAAGCCGAGAAAATGGCGCCAGAAACCCACGCACCAGTTGTCTCGCATGAGGTTCTCACCCCTTCCTTCCTCCAAGGCCGTTTTCCTTTCCGCTCTCACTTCGCCGACCAACTGCCCAAAACAGGCTAGCAGAACTCGCCAGTCGCCTCGCAACGATGTGCCCTTCGAAAGGCGCTCACGGCGTAGGGGCCTGTTGGCCCACAGGTTCCTTTGCACGGCGCTGAGCCACCTCCGCGGGAAACTGTTGCGAGGTAGCGTCGTTTCCGGAGGTGGGGCGGACAGGAGCACCGCAAGGGTGAGCTGCTTTCCCTTTTCCCGCGCAGCTGCCGCGAGACAGGAGTTAGGCATCGCGCGTGCGGTGGCGCTCGTGACGTGGTTCGGCGTAAAAGTGAAACCCTTCCGCCAACGAGCGGGGTGCCTGAGAGGTGCTTGGCATCCGTTGCCTGAGCGCCGTTCTTGTTGGCTGTTTGGCGCTGCTTCTGGGTTCGGGCTCGCTAAATGGTAGGAGCTTTACCCCACGGATGCGCACAAAACCCTCTTCCCACTTTGGTCTAGGTTATTCCTCCATCTAGCCAGTTTTCCGCTGAGAGGGGAATCACCGTTGTAACGTTGATGGCGTTCCTCGACTGAACTTTTTACTGGAGGATGGGGGAGGGGAGTATAGGTTGCACTCGTCTTGACGGCTGTTTGTGGCCCTTGCTGAAGTCTCATGCTGTGGGCGAAAAAGGCCCCGTCATCTTTTGTTCCCAAGCGGAGGGCGAAGCTATCTGCCTGCGCTCTGGGCGCGGGGAAATGGGAAGGGTAGGGACGCTGTCCGTTGGTTTCTCGGTGCTGCGAGGCCCTTCTCGTTCTTGTTTCCCATTTTCTTCCATGGAGGCTGGCGCGGGAGCTCTCCCCCTGACGCGTGGAAAAATGACAGCCAACAGAAGGTTTCCCTGACAAGCGCGAAGCTCATTGGGTTTAGACGTGGTTGGGCACCGTCTGCGTCGCTGGGCCCTCGTCCTTTTGAACGGACTCTCGGGGCCTGCGCCACCCCCCGGGTGGCTTCCCGCTTCCGTTGCGCCGTTCTCTCGCGCCATCCTCCCCCCCTTCCGCCCGTTCACACCACGGACGAGCGGGGTTGCACGGTCCTGGTTGCTTTGCACGACGGGACGCGTCTCATGCGCATTTCGACGCAACCGAGCTCCCTCTTGCGTAAGCGCAAAAGCTGGCGGACCCCCGCCACCCGCACACCTGCGCCACACCACCGGTTCCTCCGGAGAAATAAAAATGAAAACAAAAAAGATCAAGGGGCCGCTGACCGAAGGTTCCCACTTCGTAACCAGGATTTATTTCGACACGTATATTTCAACATCTGCGGCGTGCAAACACGCCACTCAAGATTGACACCCTTCGGCTAAAAAGAACAATAATTCAACGAGTGAAGATCCAAAGAAAGAGCTACAGATGATGATGCTTGTTCTCTCACATGCGTTCATCTTTACCCTTCCGAACTGCTTTTCCTCTGCCGAAGGTTGTAAGGGTGAGGCTCTGTTGCAGTTTCACACTCGGCCCTTTAGGTCTTCTGTAGTTTTACAAGGCAAAATGCTCCGTCGCTCATCCAGGTCTTTCATGAAGTATGCCAACTTGGAGTTGACTACTCGTGGCGAATTTCCCCATGGTATGAAGGAACCTGGCTTCATCAAAAAGATGGACAAGAATATCCCGTGGTACTTTTCCACATACCGCTCCATGTATCACTGGCCCGTGGTTGGTGACAACTGGAGCGATCTTAACGAGGCCGATAAGCACCATGATTTGCACATGTACTATACTCTGGCGTGGTGGAAACTAGGAGAAGGTATCTTTGATGCTGACGACGAAGATCGTTAACTTCCACCCGACGGCAGACTGACGAAAACAAAAAAAAGCAAAGACGTCCCACGGCAGAGAGACAGGGAGCCCGTACAGTGCCGAGTGACCCGAGTTCTTCCTTGTCATGTTTGGTGTAGGGCAGCTCCGCGTCTTTTTTTCTTCAGAAAGCGCCTTTGTGTTACTTTTCATGTGTTCATGTGTTGTTGTTGTTGTTGTTGTTGTTGTTGTAGTTGTTGTTATGGTTTCTCACAGTAAATGTTACAAAAAATTATATGGTACAGCTGGGAAATGTGAAGAGCTCTGCCGAGAAAATGAGCATCGGGGCATCCCACAGCTAACGTGTGGTGTCGGGTCCGCTGTGTGTGTGTGGCCTTGTAAACGCACCAATAATGGATGTGGCTCTCTGCATTTTTCGGCAGTAAAAATTGGAGGGAACTGTTGCCACACTCGTCACTCTCAATTTTTTATTTCTTGCCATTTCGCCCACACATCATTGTGTAGCCGTGTAGCTTAGTTTCTGGCTTGTTTCGCCATCGTAACTGTGCCTTTCAGTAGCATACCGTTCACGCTTTTAGTAGGCCACATTTATTCCTAGTACCGTACCTGTTAGAAATTAGGAGAAAATGCTTCGTCGTTCGTGCCGCCGCCTCTATAGGTACCAGGAGTTCGAGATGCACAATGAGGCCAAGTACCCGTTCAACTACGCTAGGGAGGCCCCGAACACATCTGTTTTTCCGCAGTACCAGCTGAACTTCTGGATGTTCTGGGGCTGGGGTCGTCAGGAACTGTGGATTGACCGCGACACCCGTCGCTACGAAACCACCTGGCAGATGATGCGCCGTCTTCTCATGTGGTTCTTCCCGTGCTACTTTATTTTCCCTTTTGGTGTCCCCAAATGGATCGCAGCCAACGCGTGCGGAGAATATGGCGAAAAGCCCTACCTCGACAGCACGATGCATGGTCCCTTTGATAACCACTACATTGAGTGGGGTGGCAGCACACTGGATGCTGAATGGCTCCGTCATATCCATTCCAAGGAGTCGTTTTAATTTACACGATAGAATTAGGAACCCACTCTTTTTTTTCGTTCTGAGTATCTGTACAGTTATTTGCCATTTTGTGAATGACCAAATATTACCGCCTGCACTTTCTTGTTCTTTTCACTGCCCTCACTCCACAACGAACTCCGGCTGTTTTTCCTCATAGTGGGAAGCACTGAACGGTTGCTTCGCCGCTGTGTGGAAGAAAAGAGCAAATGACAGCTGTGGATCACAAAAATTGGCTTTCAGGACCTAATTGACTCTTGCTCCTCTCCAGCGTATTACCAACTTTGCTTTGCGTAGGTATCCTCCTCCCAACCCACCAAACAAACGAGCAAGCGAAAGGACCTCGACACCATTATATACCCGACGTTTCGAGCGCTATCCCCACCAGGAATTTGCCCAACTGTCAGAGGTACGAGGTCACTCTTGTGTGAGACAGACGCGCGAATTCGATTTGTTGTTAAACCGCCCGGACCCCTAAAAACCGTGGAGGATGGAACACATTTCTCCTTCGCCGTGCAATAGCGTTCATTTGGGCTCAGACATCGATTTATAATGCGGGTGATCGAGTTGCGCCACAAAAGACATGCTCTTTTTTGGCGGATGAAAAACTTTCCTTCTACGGCGACATGTACCCTCCCTCCTTTTTTTTTGCATCTGCCCACTTTGGCTCACGTAGAAAGTGGTGTGTCTCGAGCTGCCGCTATTTTTTTTTCTCTCCCATTGTGGTGTGGGACGACTTTCCCCTTTGCTCTCTTTCCCGGTAGAAAGTATTTTGCCGGCGTAATGCGGCGCCAAATTCTAGGAATGTGCATGTGCAGCGTCGCAGCTCGCGGCCACGCCTCGTACGGAATGACCCCGTTGACGCACAAGGACATGAGGAGCCGATTTGGCGAAGCACCTGAAGGCAAAATTGACGAGGTGGCGCTGCTACAGCAAACAGAAGACTTAATTTCGCGGTGGCGTTTAAATAAGTGGGAATTCCGAATTCCTCCTTTGCTCCCGGCTCACCAAAAGGAAAAATTAATGCTGCAACTGGACATTTTGAAGTCGCTGTGTATCGACCAGAGCAACCAGCTGGAAGCCATTCGCAGGGATACACGACTTGTTGCTTCGGCGACTGGTATTCCGGCGGAAACCGTCAAAGACAAAAATCGGGCGTGGCTGCAGGAGGAGGCCGCGAAGCTGCGTTGGCGGGGAGAAGTTAATAAGGCAAAGGAGTTGCGCGATGCTTTTTTGAGACTGGAAGTTTACGGCTCTCCTGACCATCGTCTTCTAGAGCGTCTGTGCTGCGTTTACGGGATGGGCATGCTCGGTACCTTTGAAGAGGCTTTCTCTAACACCATTATTCAAGATCCTTCCTCTGGAAAGATTCGCGTGAGCGAGTCAAACCCGTTCTCACAACTCTTGGCGTACATCACGACGCGCTACCCTGACTTCGACATCATTTATGATTTCTTGGGTTTCAACCCGTCGGTTGGGTACCGGGGGTCGCTTAGTCGTTTCCTTGTTGCTGGGTTGCAAAGGAAAAACGCTGCAAAATCAGCGAGCAGCAACGGCCGTGTGCTCTTCAACAACCCTGAAACGAAAGAGTTACTTTTTGACTTTGGGGACAGCACGAAGGGCATTACTGCCGACGACTCCGTCTATGGCCTTCCTGACTTCATGTTTGCTCGTGGTGGGGACATCATTTTGGTCACAATCGCCTCAGCAAATCATTGGCTGCGTAACCGTCAACTGCCGCATCGGAAGCAACTGGAAGGCATTGGCCGCCGCGCGAGCATGGTCTTGGGACTACCGTTTGAGAGCGTGAGGGTGCGCAACCTGCTTCTCCCTCCTGATTATGTCGACGAAGCCTCACTTCAACGACTCTTTGAAGGTGTCCTAGAGCTTTCTATAGCGCAGCAGAAAGAATTCTTTCCGTGGAGCAGCGTCTATGACAAGGAATTAGATGCTCGTGACGTGGATTTCTGCGAGCTGGTGAAAACTGTGAATGAGGAGGAATGGCTGACTTTGTAAACGACAGGCTCGGTGTGCCGTCTTGTTCGATCTACCATCCACTGTCAGATCGGCAATTGACAGAACTTACGCCATTTGTTCTTTGTAAATTGTACGAGATATATTTGACGGATGGAGCGATTCCCGTGCGACTGCTCTCTTGCCGTGTTCCACACATTCACCTAAAACTGAGTACTACAACCACAACCACAAAGAACGGAAAGAAAAAATAACAGGTAGACATACCGCTGGAAGCAGACGGGGAGCATTGCGTGACAGAGTCGTCGGTGGCGGAGAGGAAACCTCGGCGGCACTCGCGACGTCAGCTTCGATTGAAAACTGAGGTTTGACAGCCAGTGGGTGGGGGATGACTCTGAGAGCTGGGTCCCTCGCACCCCCTTTTCAGTAGAGGGGGGAAACTGGGCTGTGAACAACCTAGCACTGCTTCGCTGAGGTCACGAGTGGCATCATCGTGCGGAGTGAACTAACGTGAACCTCGGTGACGTTGCGTCAAAAAGCGGTCATGAACGCTTATGGTTTCCACGTAAACCTGAGTTTACTTAGATGGGAGCAATCATTTCTCACGCGTCGTCTTGTGTTACGTTCTATTTTTTCTCCTCTTGGTGCCGATGAGTTGAAGAACTTTGCTTCTAATCGTCTAGGTTCGCTTCTCCCTCTGCTGAGCGTCTTCCTCTTTCGAACCGTTTTTTCACCCTGGTGAGGGATAGAGTAGCTGCGTTCTCACCTGATGGCATCGCAGCATTTGTGTGTCGTCCGTGGCTCACTGTTCAAGTACGATGACAAAAGCGGCAAATACGACGAGCTCGGTGAGGTGGGGTGCACCATTGTGGGAACTGTGGAATTAGGGGAGCAGAGCACGTACAAACTAGGCTGCTACAATGACCAAAACGAGTACTTGTGCACCGCGGCGATTGGCGTAAGTAACGAGATTGGCGCCAACGTGGCTTTGCAGGGGAACTACGTCTCTTTCAGGGATGAGGAAGGGACGACGTGGTCTTTGCAGCTTGACTCGGAAGAGGAGGCCATCGCCCTTTGTGGCTCTGCCGCTGTGGCCATGTACGGTGCTGCCGGCCAGCCGCAACAGAACATTCTCGTTTGCGACGTGGCCAAGGGAACCCCTGGCAAGACAGCTCTTGCGGGGTCGTTGGCCAAGGTGAGATTTTCCGCATGGGTGGTGCAAGGCGACGGAAAGACGGGAATCCCTACATTGGGCAGCCAATTAGATTCGACCGAGCAGCGACTCCTCACGGTGACGGTCCCTCCTAATCACCTCAGTGTGACTCCTCTCATGAAAGGCTTTGAGGGCATGTTGGTGGGCATGCATGAACAGGGATGCCGCTTCATTATCATTCCCAAAGCCGCGCAACGCGGGGCTGGCCCGCGCGTCCACATGTGCTTTTTCGTTGAGGTGGTGCGAATCAAGGTAAACGAAGATGGCAGCGGTGGCGAAGCCATCACGACGAACGGAAATGGTCTCTTGGCAATTACGTCGGCTGCGCACGTGCCTGGTGGCAGCGCCGCGTACCCGCTGCAGAACTCACAGCAGCTAGCCACGGTCCCGTCACATGCCACGAAGCCCCAGAGCGGTGTCTCTGCTGGGTTCGATAGAGATCAATTCATTCTGGTGGACCGTCTCCGTGATCAGGTGTTCACCTTGACGGAACAGCTGCGTGAGGCTCGGCAGCAACTCCACAGCTTCGGCGCGGAGGTGCGCTCCTATGAGCAGGAGCGTAAGCCCAAGAGCTTGCTCAATGCGCAGATTGAGTACTCTGTGCACAAGCTCCTGACGGACGTGGACGAGCAGAAGGAGCGTCTGAGCCAGCGCGATGAGACTTTGGCCCGCATGGAGGAAAAGAACACCCAGCTGCAGCGCACGCTAGACAAGTACCACCAAACGTCAAACCTTTTACAAGAGGAGCGCAAGTCGCGCATTACCGCACAGGACGAAGAGAAGCTGGAGCTTGATCGGCAAATCATGCAGACCCAGACCCATTTCAATCGCCTGTCCACTGAGGTCGAGGACACCGTTCGCAACGTGAATGCGGTGAAACGGCTGTTAGACCAAATGGGCTCGGATGTCAAGAAAGAGAAGAACGAGCTCCAAGTTGCCTTGGTGTCCTTCCAAACGAATGAGTCAAAGCTCGCCACGGTCAAGGAAAGCCTTCGTGAGGAAATGGAACGGTGCACGTTGCTAGAGTCCAAGGTGACCATATTGGGCACAGAGCTGCAGACACTCCACGACGACATTGAGGCCAAGAACCGCGTGATCGAGGAGTGCCAGCGCAAAACCGAGAGCGACGTGTTGCATTACGAGCAGCTGCTGGAGGCGGAACGGCAAAAGGCCTCGGATGAACTTCGCGGTCTGCGGCGCGAGCTCCTCGAGGAGCTCGGTGCGCGCGACCGACGCTACCAGGAGGAATGCCAGCGCGCGGCCCAGGAGGCGTACGAGCGCGGGCACGAGCAGGGCGTCGAGGATGGCACCGCGGAGGCCATGTTGGCGGCAGACATGAAAGCGCACGAGCTGACCTTGACTGTGCAGCGGTCCAACGCAGAGGCCAAGGCGATGGAGGCGCGCGCACGCGTGGCGAAGGAGGAGAAGGCAGTGGACGAGCGCCGGCTCGGCGCAGAGAGGGAGGCCGCGGAGGACAAACTCGCAGAGGAGCAAAGGGGGATCGAGCTGCTGGAGAGGGAAATTGAAAGCCTCACGCAGAAACGAAACCTGACCACCGAACGCACCTATGCCGCACTGGAGCGCGCACTGGAGGCAGCGAAAGGAAAGCCCATCAGCCAGCGCATGCTGCTGCGCATCATCGCCGCTGTTCAGGCGGGAGAGTCGGAAGTGGACTTCACCCTCCAGGCCCGCGAGGACCTCGAGGAGAGCCGTCGGGAGGCCCAGGAGCGGAGCGAGGTGGAGGCATGGGTGCGGGCAGCGGTGTACAACCAACCCACCAAGATACCCCCACTCCGACCACCCAGCGCGGCCGTGGACGCAGCCCTGCCCGTTGCGAGCGACAAGGAGGACGGTGAGCACTTTTTCAAGTTCGACGACATCTTGCGCATCCGCGAGGCACCGAAGCCAAGCATCCCACTGCCCCCACTCTCCACCTTCACCGCCCCTGCGACAGGGGCCACCCCATCACAGCCACAGCCGCAGCTCTCCCCCGCGCCAGTACAGCCATCGCAGCCGCAGGCAAGCAACCCGTCCCCATCGCACCACCCCACGCAACCCTTCTTTGTTGCGCGAAATCCCTTCCAGCAGTCCCCGTCCTCCCCACGTCAGCATGGGCTGTCGCAGACGGGGCAACCAGCGGCCAACCCGCCGCAGGCAACGGGTGCCTCGCCACCACAGCCGCCGCCCACCACCACCGCACCTGCGACAGCGCCGGCCCCAGTGCCACAGACCGAGGCCGCGCGTCCCCGTGTGGCGTTCCCTCCGCCCCATGTCAGACCTCTCCCAAGCGCTGGACCACCTCCGTCTTTGCTCGACGAATGACTGCCAGATCTGGCTAACCCATGGACACCACTTCGTATCGTATTTTTCTCCCTCTTTTTTTCTCAAGCCTCCAGTCACGCTCCTGTTTGATTCTCTGTGGCTTTCCACCCTGGCGCACTGGTGCCAGAGCTGCCCACGCGTAAGAGACCAACCATGCTTTTGCCTTCTTGTACAGTTTTGCCTTTCCGCGAACGGATCCACCCTTCGTACGCCAACTCTCCAAAACAAGGAAATCAACGTGTCCCGCAACAGACGATAAGAGACATTTGTGTACGACCCGCTTCCCCTTGCAAAAAAAAAAAAAAAAAGTGTTTGCCGAGCTTCCTCGTCCCATGGTACGAAAGGAGCACACCGACTGGGTCTCTTCTCCCCGCGGCAGCGTGATGAATTGCACAAAAGGCAGGGCGGTGGTTGATTGCCCTGGCCGCCACTTCCTGTTTTGCTGCCACGCCGTTTCTGCGGGACAGTGGTTTCTTCCCAGCCATGCGTACACATGCTCACACATGATGCTGCTCTCTCCGTCTTTTCGCCTGATCCGTTGCTTGCTTTCCTGATAGTTTTTTTCTTCCCTACATCACAAAAGCAGAGAGAAAGATGACCACCAAGCGCCGCAACCACGGTCGTTCCAAGCCCCCGCACAGCCGCGGCCGCGTCAAGCCCGTGCACTGCTTCAACTGCGGCCGTCTCTGCCCCAAGGATAAGGCCGTCGGCCGCTTCGTCGTGCGCCGCATGCTCGATGCCGCTTCTGGTCGCGATGTGGCCGAGGCGTCCCCCATCTACGGCGCGGGCTTCCCCATGCCCAAGCTGTACATGAAGCAGCGCTTCTGCATTGCCTGCGCCATCCACAGCCGCACCGTCCGTGCTCGCCCCGTGGACAGCCGCAAGACCCGCTACACCAGCAAGATCCCGTACCGTCCGGGCAAGAAGTAAGGAACACGCCTTTTTTGTGATGTCCCAACACCGAAAGAAACTTTCTTGTATTTTTTCATTTCGGTCCTTTCCATGATTTGACCATGCCAAAAAAAAAAAAAAAAAACAACAAAAAACACGACAACATCGAACATAATTTTCATCTGGAGGGGCTTAGCAACGGCTACAAATGCACACGGGCGAGAGAGACGTCCGCGTCCGACAGCTACCCCCTCCCCCTCCCACGCGAGCGGTGCGTATCACATGGATGCATCGAGGAATGGTACTGAAAGGTAACCGATGTCAAGGCGTGCCGCTAGTGGGGTAGTACCTGTGGCGACTCCTCTGACGCTTTCCTCGGTTCCGTGCGCCATTTTCTCGTGCTCCTTTACGTGTACTCCTGCGATGGGCCTCTGTTCTTCGCACCGGAGACGCCCCCACGGAGAGAAAGGTAGACAGGTGGATACTACCAGTCAACGAAGGTTGCGCAACGCACCCGTGGGATCGTCCGCGGACACCTCGCAGTTTAAGCCTCTCATCCGGGAAAGGAGCTGTCCTGTTCCCTATCAAGCATGCTTTCCATCCGTTCCTTCATGTCTCTTTTCTTCGGTGCGCACCTACCCATTTGTGTCGTGGTCCTAGCTCTTAACGATCTGATCAGCATCATACTTCAAGTCATCACCTTACACACACGTACTTTTTTTTTTTTGGATTTCTTTGTTCCCGTTTTATTTTTTGTCGAGCATCGACTGCTCTCTTTCTTCTTTACGTATCCCCTTCTTGCGCACGCTTACAAACAGCACAACAGCTTGAAACCCTCGCTTTCCAGACTTGGACAAATTCAACGATGCGCCGTTCTCTTCTGCTGGCCTGTGCCGCCGCCAAGAACCCGTGGGCGGCCAAATCGGACGAGGAGATTAAGAAGGCGGTGGAGAGCAAGAAGGTTGCCTTCTACGGCCTGGAGCAAGCGCTTGCCCCTGACTACGACCGCGCCATCGCGATCCGCCGCCAGATTGTGCAGGAAAAGATGTGCCCCTCCCCTACACAGCCGCACCCTGTTGAAAAAGTGCCGTATCAGAACTATGACTGGCAGCGTGTGGTTGGGCAGTGCTGTGAGAACATCATTGGCTACGTGCCGGTGCCCCTGGGTATGGCCGGTCCCCTGCTGCTCGACGGCAAGGAGGTGGCGCTGCCCATGGCCACGACGGAGGGTGCTCTGATCGCCAGCACCCACCGCGGCGCGCGTGCCGTGAACCTGAGCGGCGGCTGCAAGACGGCCGTGCTGAAGGAGGGCATGACCCGCGCCCCTGTGGTGGAGGTGGACTCCCTGGAGGAGGCCACCAACCTCTACCGCTTTTGTCATGAGAACTTCAGCGTGCTCAAGGAGGCCTTTGAGTCCACCACCCGCTTTGGCAAGCTCAAGAGCGTGCAGTGCGCCATCTCCGGACACAAGGTCTACATGCGCTTCACTGCCTTCACGGGCGACGCCATGGGCATGAACATGATCACGAAGGGCTGTGACAAGGCCCTCGAGGTCCTCAAGGAGCACGTCCCTTCCATGCGTGTTTTGGCGCTCTCTGGCAACTACTGCACGGACAAGAAGCCGTCTGCTGTCAACTGGATTGAAGGCCGCGGCAAGACGGTCCTTGCGGAGGCCGTCATCAAGGCCGACGTGGTGGAGAAGACGCTCAAGTGCACCGTCGACAGCATTGTCAGTCTGAACGTGGACAAGAATCTGGTGGGCTCGGCGATGGCCGGCTCCATTGGCGGCTTCAACGCGCATGCGGCGAATGTGGTGGCGGCCATGTACATCGCCACCGGCCAGGACCCCGCGCAGGTGGTGGAGTCGGCGACCTGCCTCACCTCGATGCAGAAGGTCGGCGAGGACCTGCTCATCAGCGTCACGATGCCTAGCATCGAGGTCGGCGCTGTGGGCGGTGGCACGGGCCTTGCTTCGCAGCGCGCCATGCTGGAGCTGGTGGGTTGTGCCGGAGCGAACCACTCTGAGCCCGGCGCCAACTCTCGTCAGCTCGCACGCGTGGTGGCGGGTGGTGTGCTCTGCGGTGAGCTCTCCCTCATGTCTGGTCTCGCGGCAGGCCATCTCCTTAGCGCCCACATGAAGCTGAACCGCAAGCCTCCGCAGTAGAACAATCCAGAGGAGTACCTCTATTCGCATCCTTTCCCCTCGTTTCGCTTACTCTGAGCTTGTTGGCTGTGTTGAAGCCTTTCTACTGTTTTTATGTTTCCCCCCTCCCCTTCTCGTTGAATGTCATGTGCACCTGGCGGACGGAGAGGAGGGTCAGACGACAGTGGTGCGGCCTGCGTGGCAAAGAGGGGAATCCACTCTCGCCCTCTTTCCTTTTTCCCTCTCTCAGTCCGCGTGTGGGGTATGCTGGCGTATTCTGAGTGTTCCACGTTTTCCCTCTCACTCTGTATCCTTGTTGATTTTTTCTTTAAACATTATCTTGTTGGTCCTGATCTTCCCCTCTTTGGGGTTTCTCAATACTCCCGTCTTTCTTTTTTTTTTCTTTCTTCACTTCTCTTTTTTTTTTTCGCACCTGTCATTACAGCTTCTGTTTCTGTGCAAACGATGCACAAATGGTGGCAATGGGATTGACGCTGTTGTCGGGGAGACGCTGCGGAAAAGCGCCGTCACTCCTGCACGTTCACGTTTAGCGCATGCGTGCCAGAAGCCCTTGTACATCGCCTCACAGTGCGTGAAAGAGTGGGATAGCAGACGGAAGTACATGCACACACACACGCACACACACATGCCAGTGTGCTCCAAACAAAAGCAAGCATCTCATCCAATCAAACCAAAAGACGGTCGCACAGTCGGTCACTTGGCCCAGCGGTTCGTTAACAGTACCACTGCCACCTCAACTACCAGCACAAAGCCCATCCAGCACGACGATGATGCTCTGGCAAACAGTCGAGCAGAGAGTGAGAGAGAGAAAGTGAAACAATAATAATTATAAAGGTGTTTGTTAGGTGCACCGCGCCTCTTGCGCCTCTTCGCATAGCCAACACATGTCTACAGACAACTCGGGAAGAGAGAAAGGAAGCTGAAGAGCACCGCTGTTATCTTCGGCTCTCCAGAGACTTGTTTCTTCTCGGGTTGCGCAAGGGGCGATTCCTTTTGCAAACCCAACCGGTATCAGAAGGCTTGCTGATGGGTCGTGGAGCACAACTACCACTTCTTCGCTTTCACTTGCACCTTTTCTCTAAAAAAACCCCAAAGATTTAGGAGATCCGGCAGCTTGCTGTGCTTCCTTTTTTTTTTTTTTCACAACTGCTTGCCTGAGGATTGCTGACACATCTGTGCTTCCATTTGAAGACCGCGCTTTGTCGTTGTAACCGGAGGCGAAGAAAATACCACTGCGAGGGAAGAACTAAGGACGAAAACATACGTACGCAAAAGAAGAAAACGAAAACAAAAAAAAAAAACCGCTCCAATTTTTCTTTCCGTCGCACCACAAGCACAAGAAAAGCAGCCAAAAGGAGTATGTCGTCTTCATCGTCTTCGGCGACGTTGTTCGTGGGCAATTTGTCCTCTGTAGCCAACGCCCAGTACCTGGAGCGGCTCTTTTCTGCCTACGGGAAGGTGGAGGGCGTGGAGGTGCTGGGCGAGGGCCATAAGAGGTACGCGGAGGTGACATTCTCTGCCGTGGACGATGCCGACGCTGCCATTGCCGCCTTGCATTACCGCTACGAAACCTCGCGCAATCTGCCCTTGATTGTTCTTTACTCCAAGAAGAGTGCCGCTGTGACGCAGTACGGTCATGCTGTCGGACAGGAATTCCGTAGAGCCGCAGAGGAAAAGCGGATGCCAGAGTGGGTGCCGCTGGAGGCGTTCGACCCCAAGTATGAGCGTAACACGGTGCAGCCACCACCGACGGAGAACGAGTTCATCCCTGAGAACCGTCCGCCGACGGGGGCTTATTAGGCCACCGACATTTGTTTTTCTTTTCTGTTCAAGCGTCGAGTGTCGGCGTACGAACATGGTGACACGCGTTTGTTGGGTCACCCGCATTGGTTTTCCTCACCTCACCTGTTGCTTTCTCCTGCTTCGTGTTGGGATAAAGCTACCTGGTCTGCCAATGTTTCTCTCAAAGGTTTTCCTTCCTCGGGTGTCTGTGGCACCGCCCCGATGTTCCCTTCCACAGTCAAACGCGGTCAAATCTGCTGACCTGTTGTTTCTGCCCCCTTTTGCTCGACGCTTCACCGATCGCTTCCGTCAGTGCGGCATGCAGCACGCATTGTTTGCATACCATCTTCTCGATTTTTTTCTCTCTCTGTTTGTTTCGGTTGCCTTGCGATAACACCATAACCAACTCCACACACATCACATACACGGAAAGAAGAGGTGCAATACAGCAACACTATCCACGCTGAGGACATAGGGACACGCGTGTGGGGTAGTTTCGGCGTTCGATATCGCCCTGTTTGCTTTGTCTCATTGAGAGAAATACTCTCTCTCTCCGCGTAGGTGTTCCTCTCATGGTCGGCAAAGGTGAGAGAGAGAGTGGTATTGACGCCTTCCCTGCTGTTGCGAAGCCTTTTTCTTCTTGGGAGGGAATCATGAACGATTGTGCACGGTCACCTGTCCACACACGCAGACACACACACGGCCGCTCTTTCTTTTGCGAGGCACAGATTCCTGCGTTTCGATGCCTTCTCCAATCACTCCTCTATCCTGCTGCACCAATTGCCTATCTCTGGTTGCGTATTGCTCCACATGTCGCAACGCCTCCTCATCCATAACAATAATAATGAGAATAACAAAGAAAAGCAACCATTAGACACATTGCTTGTAAAGAAATCGAATACAAGGAATCCCTCTAGAAGAGCAGCGGAAAGCAGTGCGTTACGTTCCTTTTGTCCTGTGTGTCGACTCCGTGTCCCTTTCCCCATTGCCCTGTGCCAAGACTTCTTCGTTCACCCCTCACGCGACGTGCTAGGTTGGAAGCGTCTCTCTGAGCACGTTAGGCTCGTCACCACAACACAGCGGAAGGATTCTACGGCGCGAACAGAGAGGACGTTGTAGCTCCATTTTTTAAAAAACTACTGCGCTCCCATAAAAGAAAAGAAAGAGAAGGAATAGATACTAGCGCGGCCGCACACACCAAGCGCTGTGTCAGAGCTTCATTTGCCCATGAACTCGGAAACCCGTGCTGAGCGCATGCGGCGCGTGAACCGCTACAAGGCGGTACAGGCAGAGTTGGCCAGACAGAAGGAAGAGGCCAACTTTGAGGCGATGCGAGCTCGCCAGCAGCACGCCGCTGAGGTGGACGCTGCCCTGGCTGAGGAGCTCGAGCGGCAGCAGCGGGCGGACCTTAAGGACACCAAAATGTTGCAGCTTGTCAAGGACTACCCCGAGGTCCGCGAGCTGGAAAATGTGTTGAAGGATGCGTACCTCAAGAAGGGCCGCGCCGAGCAGCTGGTGGACCGCTCCGCACAGAGGGAGCAGGAGGCCACTGAGCATCGCGAGTACCTTCGTCAGGTCAACGAGAATGAGAAGCTTGCCAAGGAGGAGGAGGAGCGCAAGCGGGCAGAGGAGGTGCGCCGCTTCCGTGAGCACCAGGAAGCGCAACTAGAGCTCATTCGACAGCACCGAGAGGCGGCTCTGCGCGAGGCGGAGGAGCGGAAGAAGGAGCGTGTAGCGGTAGATGCGGTGGTGGCACGCGTGCATGAGCAGGAGTTTCTCGAGGGCCTCGCGCGGCGCGACAAGCAGCGGCGGCTGCAGGAGGAGCAGGATGAGTTCTACCGCATCCGCGCAGAACTCAAGAAGGCGGAGCAGGCACGTGAGGCGAAGGAGGAAGCGGCTATCCGGGCCTACCTTGCGGAGCAAGAGCGGCGGAAGGAGACGGATGAGAAGCTGTCCAAGGAGCGCGATGCTGTGAAGGAACGGTTGCTCGAGGAGCAGAGCCGCCGGATCGCCGAAGAGCAGCGCAAGAAGATGGAGCTGGAGACCCTCCTCCAGGAGTACTACGAGGAGGAGCGGATGGCCAAGGAACTTGCCCTAGTGAAGGCGGAGAAGGAAAGCCACGAGCGCCTCGCAGCGGCGGTGACGCGGGAGAACTTGCAGCTCATTCAGCAGCGGCGCGAGGCCCGTGAGAAGGAGGTCGCCGAGGAGCTCGCCCTCCGACAGAAGATGATGGAGGAGCTCGCTGCTCAGGCCAAGCTCGACCAGCTCTCCAAGCAGCGCCAGATGCAGCTCAAGAAGGAGCACATTGCGGAGGTACAAGCCCGGCTAGAGGAGCGCCAGCGGCAGAAGGATGCGGAGAAGGAGCTGGAGCGGCAGGTGGAGGAGGCCGACCGACGCCGCGAGGCAGAGATCCAGGAGTACATTCGCCGTGCCCGCGAGCAGCTGCTGCAGGAGCATTTACCCAAGCTAGGCGAGTACGCCCCCGTGCGTGCCTTGAAGCCGGACGAGCGCCGCCGCTTCTATCCAGACACTGGCAAGTAGAGGTGCGCGCTGCAAAGCGCGCGTTACCTCTTTTTTACCCCTCGTTGATCCTTCTTGGGATGGGGAGGGGGCGGGGGGGGGGGGGGGGGAACGGGCGTGGGAGAGGAGGGAGGAGAGGTAAGGGGTCACGGTGGGCACCTGTTCTCTCCACACACTGGTGCAAAGCCACTCGCCACAGGCTTACCCTCTGCATGGTGTGGTGCATTCCGTGGAGGCTCTGTGCGTCTCTCTCTCTGCGTCATGTGTTGCTTTGCCCGTCTTCGCATGGCACTTTTCTACGTCGTTTGTTTGCCGTGCCCCTCTGCCCTCCTTCCTTCCCCCCACGCTCTCTTCCGCGTCCTCATTTGTTTAGAGGCGATGGAGTCTATTGTGTTCCCTTTTTTCCCCCTCGCCTACCTGCTGTGGTGCTTTCCAAGCGCACACGGAGGCAGGCGTCATGTATATGGACTAAGGGTCAGGTGTGAGTGACTGGATAGACGACCATTCTTGCACCCATGGCATCTGGGGCAAAGGACTGGGTGGATGGCTTGATTGTGTACTGTAGTCCGTGCACGTGTGTTTCTCTCGTGCCACAAGTGGACGTCATCGTCATGTAAACTAAAGAAAAATGAGAAGGAGAGTCACTTCTCCACAAGAAGAAGAAGAGACAAAGACAAGAGTACGAAGAAGAGTCAACAAGGATAGCCTTGTATTATCATTGAACTCGATTCATCGACTACAGTCGCTCGACACAGGGAAGCGGGTCCTCAGATGCCCAGGCACGGCACAAGCAAAGGTCCACAAAGCAGAAAACAGAGATTTCTCGCGATCCTGTTGCACGGCGCAGTTGCCAATCCATTCTTTGCCGCCTTCACGAAGGCGGTGTCCAACGTGTTGTGGGAAGCTCATGTGTGCTGTGATTTCCTGTGTCATGAAGGACGTGCACTTTGGTGACCACTGGACATTGCCATGGCAACGAATCGCCTTTTTTTTTCTTTTCTGGGCTTCGCATATTTGGATTTAAGGTCAGAAATCCGTGTTCCTCCAAACACGCCAAAGCATCGACGCATGTGGAAAAATAGAGAAAGCGTCAAGTCGTCGTGCGTCCATACCATTTTTTAAAGTTTGAATTTCGTTTTTTTTCCCCCATAAGCGTTCACTCGTCGCCCAGGAGTGACAGGGATAAGATGAAGGGTCGCAGTGCGGAGAAAGTGTGGAAGGCCGCCCCGCTGCCCGCGTCCTTCCACGGTGCCCTCGACGCCGGCGACTGGATGCGTGCCTTGAACCTTTACCAGCGCCACCCGTACCACGCACCGCCCGCTGACACCTGGGACCTCCTCAAGAGTGTTATGCACGCCACAGGCATCGGCGTGGACGACGTGAAGAGCCGCTTCAATGAGAAGATCCGGCTGTCTGCTATTATGCAGCGCAAGGCCCCAGAGGAGGTGGAGTGGGGCGTCTTCTGGGACGCGCTGAATAAGGGCGATGGGAGCACCATTACGGCTGCCCTGGCCGGTGCCCACATCCCCACCGCCGCGCAGCAGATTGCCGTGGCGGAGTCCTGCGCCGTTCTGCTGAAGAGCGCGGGGGCCGCGTGGGAGGAGCGGCTCGTGGAGAGTGTGCCGTTTGCTGCCGTCACGCGGAGCAACCTCGTGCACGTGGCACTCAGCCAGCAGCGGTGGGACGTGGCGGTGGAGCTGCTCCGACACGTGCGTCTCACCGGTGCCGACGTCAGCACCTTGTGGCCCCTCATGGCGCAGTTCAGCTGGAAGGAGGTGCTGCAGATGATCTCCGCGTGCCCAAAGAACTCCGTCCCTTATAATAAGGTCCTGCCACACATCCTGCGCAACGGGTGCAGCCTGCAGACGCTCTCCGAGCACCTGGAGCAGGCACGCGTGCTGGGGGATGCTGAGGTGGTGGCCCCCCTCATGGCGCATGCCGTCGAAACAGAAGACTGGGACTTTGTGGACCGCGGCGTGGCGCATCTGGTGGATATAGGCGAGGTCACAGCGGCGGCTCAGACGACGTTTGCCCATCTGTGTCGACTCCACGGCCACAAGCGGGTGTGCGCGGCACTCAAGGAGCGCCGCGTGGATCTCTCCCACATGACGGTCAAGCGACTGGAGCTCTTGCGGCTGTGAGACAGGAAGGGTTGACTGGCCAATTCTGCTGTACAAGGTCAGTTTGTATTCACAGATTTCACTTCAAATTGCCTCTGTTTTCTTTGAGCCTGCATGATAATGAGGAGGCAGAACTACAGGGGTGTGCTCACAACGTGCTGTTTGTCCCAGTTGCTCTCCCTCTCTTTCACCTAGTCTTGTACATTTTTTTCTTTCCCTCTCTTCATTCCCCCGAGCTTGTCTTTGACGCTCCTCGCGTTTGACCTCGGCAAATTTACTCACAACAAAAACAGAAGCTCTATCGAAAGAGAACAGCAACCCCTGCGAGTTCCACTGATATGGGTTGCCTGTGGGCAGTCGAATTATGCACCGCAGCACAAAGTGCTCCCAGCGAGAGGGAGATTCTCCCTTCTCCATAGCTTGCACGCCCACATTTGGAATATCTTCACTTAAACACGAAATTTCCTCCTCCCTTCTTTGTTTCTGTTCACAACCTCACTCTTCTTCATCGCTACCACGCCAACAGAGAACGTTTGTTTTCCCGTGCAAATCTGATCCGTTGTACTTTTTATTTTTACTTGAGTTCATTGGCCTTGCGCTTGGTCCCTGCGTCATATAGCTCTCGACGATCGGCCACACGTTTGAACCTCAGCCGTTTTTTTTTCTTTCGTTAGGTCCTAATTCCTCCACAGGTTAGATATCCTTTGTCATCCGTGAGAGCATTCACTGTTTTTACAAGACATTCGTGATGTCCTCCTCTAAGGTTCTTACCTTTATCGCCCTCGTGGCGGTGCTCGCAACGGTGTGCTTTGGTCAGACCACCACCGACGTGACGACGCCACTGGTCTTTGTGTCCAAGACCACGTCCAGTAGCGATATCGTCCTTGGTGCCTCTGTGGAGGTGGTTGTGACGGTGTACAACTACGGCCAGGGCTCGGCATTTGACGTGGTCATCACCGACGAACTCGAGGACGGCTCGCAGAAGGAGCGCCGCTTCCCCTCCATCGCCTACGGCGAGTCGGAGAGCCTGCGCTACACTGTGACCCCCAAGGCACTGGGTCCGTACCCTGTGGGCGTCGCCAAGGTCAGCTACAACCTGGAGCAAGGCAACCCAGAGACGGAGCAGACGGCCGTTAGCAGCATCGTGCGCGAGGACACGGCCTACTACCGCGGCGAAAACTACGACGACGTGAGCTTCCGCGGCACTGTCTCGGTCCTCACCCGCGAGCGCTACGACCGCCTGCACGCGCGTTACATCAAGGAGACGGTTGCCTACCTCTTCCTCGGCATTCTCCCCGCTGCCTTCCCGTACATCTTCTACCGCGCCAAGGAGTCTGAGGTGGCGCTGCTGTTCCACCGCGCGAAGCACACCAAGTAGACGGACTACTTGTGCACAAGCGAAAGCAGCCCGTCGCATGTGATGCTGCGCTTCGGGTCACTACGCATCCCTTTGTGTTTGATTGCGCTGCTTAGCATGTCCATGTTTTCTTTTCCTCTATTCGTTTTTCCCCTTGTCTTCATCATTGTGTGATTTTCGTTTTTTATTTGTTTAACTTGCTGTGGAGACGCTGTCTCACGTCTGCGTGAGAGAAGAATGCGGCCTCTCTTGCCGATTCTTGTGGAGTTATGATTCCCATGTGTGTGTGGATTTGTTTTGTTTTTATCTTCTCGTTCTGTGACGCACTACCTGGGCTTTGTGTTGTGCGTGTACGCGCGCTCGTTTGCATGTGCGGGAGAGAATCGCTCCGTACGGTATCTCGTTCGGTGTGCGCCGGTTTGTTTGCTCTCCGGTTCGCCTCACCGCTTCGACTCTACCTTCTTGTTTCCTTTGGACTCACTCCGTGTGTGCGATGACTTAAGGCTGGTTGTAATGAATCTCACTTTCCCGTTCCTCACCCAAGCAAATGGAAAATCAAAACATCAATACACACGCCACGTCACTGAGCGAGAGGGAGAGAAGCATACTATGACGGTATCGATTAGGGCGAACAAGCGGAGCGAGTGGTGGAGGACAGTGGCATGGACTGGTCCGTGTTTGCGTTGCACCTGCGCACCCATCAAGAGGCATAGGAACACCAGCCGTCAGTCACTGTCCGACGGCATCTCGTCGTTTGCCGCCTCCTTGTAGCGGAGTCGTGCATTGGGTTGTGTGAAGTAGCGAGAAACCATTCCCCACGCCTGCCGCACAACCTCTCTCCTATCGCTGGATAGCGTAGAGAGAAGACAGCAGTCTCGCTGGCCTCGCTTCCGACACGCTTCCTTGGGTGACAGATAAACCCCTTTCATTGCCCCACAACGTGGGAAAGACCTGAATCCATTGGCCGCACGCATACTCTCTTCTCCTCCTTTTATGGCACCACGGCTTTCCCCACGTGCAGTCAACAGTGGTTAGGCAGTCTCCTCGAACACTTAGTGCTGTAGGTTTGCGTTTTCTTCACATCTCGTGACGCTTTCGTTAGCTCGTAGAAAGAAAAAAAACACTCACGAATAGTTAGCACCGTTGTGGGTCAACTTCTGAAACGGCTCCCCGCTACTTTCGACTGTGTGTGTGTGTGTCTGTTTGCGCACGTTACAACTTGCTTGCTAGTCTTCCTCTGTGAAACAAACAAAGGAGCACGTGTCTACAAGTTGTACCCGTCGAAAGTTTTTCGTTTCTCCCTTGTTTTTCTTCTTGCGTTTCCAGTCGCAACCGCACTAGTCATTTCGCAGAGAGACATCACTGCCGTGTTCATTGTTCATTCTTTCTCTTGTTTTTGTTTCATACCATTTTTACCCCTTTTCCTTATTTCCGTCTTTGCGTTTTCCCCTCCATCGCAACCATGTCCGACCTTTCTGTGCAGATCCCCTCGGAGGCCATCGCTGTCGACGAGGAGAGCCCTGTCTGCTCGCCCAATGACCGGCTATCCACGTCTTTCTGCTCCGTGGCCACCTCTCTCGGCCCGGAGACGTTCTCCCCTGCGCCGCACGCGTACTGCGTGAAGGCCTCTGATGTCTTTCTCGAGAACGAAGAGGAGGAAGAGGACGACAACGACGAAAGTACCATCGGAACAGAGAAGGAGGACGAGGAGGCGCTCCTCGACGAGGTGACGCAGGAGATCGAGGCTGAGGCTCGCCGCCGGTATTTCCTCGTGCACGGCCCCAGCCGCGCCAACCTGGAGGCCGACGCTCACCGCCTCCAAGCCATGCGTCAGAACCGCCTCAACGACTTTATCTTGCAGCACACCAAGGCGACGCAGGCCAGCCGCCAGGACCACCACATCATGCTGCGCCAGCTCATTGGCGAGGCGTTCCGCCGCGACCCTAAGCGCCGCGAGCATCGCCCGCAGTGGAAGCGCATCATTGCCGCCGTGCGCAAGGAGTACTGGGGCGCCAACGCCATCTTCACCCTCTCCCCGGACCCGTACCACAATGTGCTGGCCAAGCTGTCCTCGATGATGCTGTGGGACGATGAGGTGCGCCACTGGGCGTACACCTACAACGAGAGCGAGCTCACCCGCCGCCGCGAGCGCCAGGTCGAGGTCCTCACCCAACTGCAGGAGAGCGGCAAGCTGTTTCTGTAAAGAAGCCTAGCGCCCCTGTACGTGCTCTCCTTGTCCTTGCACTCTTCGCTTGTTTCTTCTCCCCCGTTCTCATTACCCTTCTTCCTTGCCTTTGGCGGATTCCCTCTTGGTAAGTACCACGGCTCACGTAGTCGGGGAGCCAGGCCTCAGTACCTGGAGTCACTGGGAGGGACGCAGCGAGCACACTTCCCCAATTCGCAGTCTGTGCCGTCTTCTTGGTTCACCTCTGTGATTCTCTGTTTCTCCTTCTTTCTCTCTCACCATCACAACATGTTGTCGGCCCCCCAGCCAGGGGTGGCCGTGCATGGGCGTGTGTGTGAGAGAGAGAGAACGAGAGCCCTTTCACAAAAGACGCGACAACAGTCCTCACAGAGCTACCATCAAGACAAGGTCGTCAGGCGTCTGCAGGCCCAACGTCCGAAGGCAGGAGAGAGAGGGAGAGGCGCTGTTGTCTTTGCTGTGTGGGTTGACTCGCGGAAGTCTGGTCATGCGGCTTATGTATGACATGGACTGTGACGAGTTGAATCCACACATCGAGGTGGCTCTGTCGAACATGTTTTTTTTTTCAAAACTGTGTCAGGACAGACGCTTCTTGCAATTTGCACAAAGGAAGCCGCGTTTGCGCGTAGTGGTCCAAGAACCATTTCGTCGGTCTCTCATTGTCCTCCAGAAACAATCGGTCACGGGGCCACGTGTGTCTTATTCATTTATTGGATTCTCTTCCCTTTCTTGTGGCGTGTGGGTTCCTTCACCTTTCGTTTCCGTTCTCTTACCCCGTTGACGCCGCGTGTGCGTGTACTGCCACCGTTGTTGATTTCTTTGAAATCCACTGCCTCAGCAGATGCACCTGGGCAGGACGCGTTGACGCTGAGCCTCTGCTCCCTTGTACGTAGCTTTCCCTTTTCTTTTTTCCCCTTTTGTTTGCTATCGTTGAGGGGCCACTCCCGTGCACTCTCTCGCCATGGTGTGACCACCCTGTCAAATGAATTTTTTTCCCAATGATGCCTTGCTCACTCCACATATCATGTATTCACTCTACCAGGCAGTAAGCAGCTCTTTGGAAAATGTTTCCAGCAGGAAGGAGAGGAAAGCACCGCGTCCCTTCCCTTGTTGGCATCCGCTGCAGCACAAGTAAGAAAGAAAACCAAAATTAAACGCAAAATCGAAAAAAAGAAAAAGAAACCGTTGACCACCAAAAAGCGAGAAAGTATATCAAATCAACGCAGACCATATGGGAGCACCTTCTTATTCATATGCCAACAGAGGAAGTGAACCAACCTTTGTATCTTCAGCTCTTTTTTTCTTTTTCATTTTCACGGTGACCCTCTTTTATAACGCTCTGACAGATGGATTGGGAGTTGCGAGTGAATAACAAAGAAAATCATTCAAAACAACCCATGGCTCTCAGCTAACACCAGCTCGTTGATTATTCATTTCATTCCGAATAGAGCGGTGCGACGTTGTTTCTCACCCTCCGTGTTTCCTCTACCGTTTTTTTTTTTTTTTTGCCTTGCGTTCTGCTTCTCTTTTCCCACCATCATCCATGCAATCGCTGAAAGCCTTCCGGTAGATCCCTGTCTGCAGAGTAGCCAGAAGCTCTCAGTTCACTTGGATTCACGTTGTTGATGTGCGTGCACACACGTGTGAGGAAGGGGAAAGAGAAATTAGAAGGGCAGAGACGTGTTACGGGGACAGGTGAGAAAGGGAGCGTGTACCAGCATAAAGTATTGGAGCGTAAGAAAAACAAAAAAAACAACAACAACAACAGGCATACCTTTTTTTTCTTTTGTTGTTCTCCTTTGTGTCTTCGATTTGTCAGTCGAAGAGGCGCTGCGCCTTTTATTTTCCGCTTCCGTTCCTTTTAGCGTTTGATGATTTTTTTTTTTTTTTGCAAAGCACAGGTTTCCTGTGTTCACGCATGTCATTGAGTTATGACACTTGATCATATTCAAAGGCGCTCTCCTCATCGTGTCGATAGTTTCCTCCGTAAGCTCGAGGCGGATCGAGAAAAAAGAATTGGGATTCCAATGGATCCAGTGTGCAGCTTGTTCACTTCAGTCCCGTGATGCCTTTATTTTTCTTTGATATGTCTCATGTTAGGTTTTATTTCATCTTTCTTCCCACATTTTTTCCTTTCGTTCTTTTCCGAGTCTTCATTCTTTACGTCTGTTTGCCTCCTCTATGTGGTTCTTGTGGCGTTGTAGCGTTTTTGGTAGGACCGCAGAAAACGAGAGAGAACACAAGAACAGCCACAACAACAACTCTATTAACTCCTCTCTTTCTTTCTTTTTTCTTTCCCTTTTCACCATGTTTTCTTTCTGGACATTTTTTAAAAGGTGCGTTCCTGGCAGAGACACCAACGCGCCTTGACTCAGGGAAAGGGTTTCGCAACGGTGTGCCTTGACCAACCACCTTCGTACACGGAGACACATAAGTTTTCTTTTTTTTCCAAGGAAGAAACGGAGAGAAATGCGAAAGGCGTCAATGGAAGAGCGTCAACACTTGCAGGAATTGCTGGTTTCGTTTAACACATTCATAGCAACGACACGTTGTTTTTCCTTCGTTCGATTCAGTGTTCATAGAAGTAACATCAACAACAAAAATTGAAAATGTTTTAAACACGCTTACCTACACAAACAGCAACGAAAAGAATCGAAATGAATTCAACAAACCAAACAAAATATATACGAAAAAACTCCCAGAACAAAAAACAAACAAAAACACTTGATTCGAGAAAGAAAATATCAGCAAAAATCTATGTCTGTGTTGTTACCTTTAACCCCTCCGGTGCATGTCATTCTCTCCTCAGTCGACGTCTCTCGAACGTAAACTCTCTTTGTTGAGAATCATCGAATTGTGCTCCCGTTGTGTCGTGCTGTTGTAGAGAACGGAACCTTTCTTGGTCTTCTTTTGTTTTTTTTTCTCGATTTCCTTTTCCTTTCAATTTCGCTTTCTCTTCTTCTTTCTTTTTCCCCCGTTGCACCTTTTTACTTTTTCATGATCGGCCGTTTCTACCTATGTTTGTTTTTGATTCTTTCCTTTGTTTCCATTTACTTTGACTATGATAAATCACCTGAACAGCTGCCCAGTCGGCGTGACCCTCTCACCTGCCAGCACTCCCCACGATTGATACCCTGACGGATGAACAGGGCCAGCCTTTTTTTTGCTCCCATTTCACGTAGGCGCCTGGTTGCGGTTGACCGCCCCCCCTCTTCACGCATCCGTGACGTCTTCCTTCCGGATCTGATTCGAAGACGGACATGCCAACGCGCTTCCTACCTTTCTCCGCCCCCACCCATCCCCTGCCTCTGCGTCTCCCACCTCTAAGAAGAACCAGGCCTTCCCAATGTCACTGACATGAATCGCCAGAGACGACGGAACCCTTCTTCCTTGATGTGCGGTGATTCTCTTTCACATTTGCGACCTATGCGAGCCATCTGCTGTGCTGTTGTAACTTTTTTTTTTCCCGTGCGCAGACAGATGTGAGTCCTTTTTTTTTTGTCTCCACCATGACACCTCCTGTACTCTCCGCTCCTTGGCAACGCAAAGCATGATCTTACAAGCAGCTGTGGCCTTGTTCATATATACATACATTTTCCTCCCGCTTTTATTTGCCTTCAGTGTTCCTTCACATTTTGTGCTCCTCTATACAAAACGTAAGGAGACCGTTCTACTTTCAACGCCCATCAGAAAAAGAAAAAGGATTTTGTTTTCTTCATTTCTTCATTTTGCTTTGCTTTCGAACTGATAAGGACTGTTTCGCGCCCTTGTCATCCTCTTCCCTTTCTTCTCCTTTGCTCCTGTGCCATCACCGCTCACACGTCGAGTCCCTCCATCCGCGCCCCTCGCATGCGCTATGGGATGAGGCGAGACTGAAAAAGAAAACACATGCAGGTATGTGCTATGTCATAGCTGCATCTGGGCTTCATTTTCTTCATCGCACGCACAGAACAATCACCCTGGCCACTCAAGTGAACAACCCATAGAAGTGCACGTTTGTCTCCACAGACGAGACCCCCTGCCAGTGCCAGCCGCACTGCATGCCCTCTCCACTTGTGCGCCAGCGAAGTGATCCCACCGTGCGATGGTATCCCGGAACGGTTTCCTTTTATTCCAAGATTCCTCTCTTTCACGGCTCCTCGCTGCCGGTTAATTAACGGCTGAGGAGCACTCGTCGCGCATGTGTGCATCCGCGAATGTGGTTGTGAGTGTCTGTTAGCACGTCAAAAGATTTATTGAAAAAAGAAGAAGAAAGAATTAAAATAAACAACAAAAAAGTTGGGCGCGGTGTGGTCAGGTGCCTCTTTTCTTTCTTCATTTCGTTGTCAGAGATGGAAGCGCCAAACGGAAAGAAGAGAAGGGCATCGTCTACACCAACGGAAAGACAAGAAGAGAAAACGATCATGTGTGTATTGCTCCTGTACCAGATGCTCTTTGCGGCGTCATGCCCAGCACTTGCTATTCAATTCACTGTCGTTGAATATATCTCTTGTGCAAGGGACCACTCCGTTTTGGTTGCGGTTCCTTTTCTTTTTGTGTTTGCATGTTTTTTCCGTGTTTCTCTCTTTCCGTGCCCTCCTTCTTTCATATTACCCAATCCTCCCTTGTGTATTCCTCCGTAAGAACCCAGTTCCTCTACCAAAAAATATATAAAAGAAAATAAAAAATGAATAATCAAATTGTGAAAGGATCAGTGCAGGGACAATGGCGCACATCACTCCTTACATCCGCACAGTTGGGATAAGGCAGCGATTGCACAAGAACCCGTGCACTCACCGATGCTGCGCGCGGATGGGTTGGACCTCACAAGAGTTTGATTTGGTGTCGGTTAACTGAGCTGCACGTCACATTTCACGGAGCCATGCTCGCGTGTGCAAAGGACCCGTGCCACATCCACGCAGGCGCGTGCTCACGGGTCGTTGGGTGTGCTTCCAGAAGATGGATATCCGTAAGGGTTAGCTCTCCCAGACATCGTGTCACGCGCTTGCACTATCGGACTTGATTCTGAAAGGTTTCACTTGTGAATGCTCTGCTTGCCTCTCTGCGCTTACTGAACCTGCCCACGATTAAAGATCTTTGTAAAGCACGTTAGTCGTCTTTTCGTTTGTGAGTTTTCTCTCTTGTTTAACGTTGGCGATCTCGGCACTGTTGAAGTTGCGACACGGTTTGTCCTCTTCAGCACGTCCTTCCCTTTTGTTCCGTTTTCCTGTCACACTAAAGGAAAACGTAATCTAACCCCCCCCTCTGCATTTGTGACGCTTGCGCTTAGCTCGCATCGTCTATTCACGCACAGAAAACGTTTCGACGGAGTATTTTTCTGATGAAGGCTCTGTCGGCTGAGATGGCGGCGGCGTACAACCCCGCTGAGGTGGAGAGCGGTTGGTACCCCTGGTGGGAGAAGGAAGGCTTCTTCCGCCCTGCGTCGGATGTGGGCCGCAAGACCAACGGCAAGCACTTCACGATTGTCACCCCGCCCCCGAATGTGACGGGCTTCCTGCATCTTGGCCACGCCCTCACCGGGGCGGTCCAGGACACCCTCATTCGCTACCACCGCATGAGCGGCGACAACACCCTCTACCTCCCTGGCACCGACCACGCCGGTATCGCCACGCAGGTGGTGGTGGAGAAGCGCGTCATGAAGGAGGAGGGCAAGAGCCGCCACGACCTCGGCCGCGACGAGTTCCTGCGCCGCGTTTGGGCGTTCAAGGAGAACCACGCCGGCATGATCACCAAGCAGTTCCGCGGCATCGGCCTCTCGCTCGACTGGACCCGCGAGCGCTTCACCATGGATGAGCACTGCGCCCGCGCCGTGGTGGAGGCCTTTGTTCGCCTGCACGAGGACGGCAAGATCTCCCGCTCCACCCGTCTCGTCAACTGGTGCTGCGCGCTGCAGAGCGCTATCTCCGACCTGGAGGTGGAGTTCGACGATGTTGCCAAGAACTCCAAGATGAGCGTTCCTGGTTACGACAAGAAGGTGGACATGGGCCAGCTGACGCACGTCGCGTACAAGGTCGAGGGCACGGACGAGGAGATCGTCATCGCCACCACGCGTCCCGAGACGCTCCTTGGCGATACCGCGGTGGCCGTCCACCCCGAGGACCCGCGCTACACCAAGTTCCATGGCAAGCGCCTCGTCTGCCCTTTCCGTGATGACACGATCCCAATTGTCCTCGACGCCACACTTGTGGACATGAACTTTGGTACTGGTGCCGTCAAGATCACGCCGGCGCACGACCCCAACGATTTTGAGTCCGGCCTGCGCCACAACCTTCCGCAGATCACCATGATGGACCTCAAGGGCTTCATCTCGATGGAGGGCGAGTTCAAGGGTATGCACCGCTTCGAGTGCCGCAAGCAGATTGTGAAGCGCCTCGAGGAGATGGGTCTCCTCCGCGGCGTCGAGCCGTACGAGTACCGTGTCGGCCGCTGCAGCCGCACCGGCGACATTGTCGAGCCGCTGCTCATGCCGCAGTGGTTCGTGGATTGCACGGAGATGGCGCGCAAGTCGGTGGAAGCGGTCCGCAACGGCGACCTGCGCCTCTACCCGAGCTCGCACGAGGCTGTCTGGTACCACTGGCTGGAGAATATCAAGCCGTGGTGCGTCTCCCGCCAGCTCTGGTGGGGCCATCGCATCCCCGCGTACAAGGTCGTCCTCGCTGGCGTGGTGCCCGAAAGCCATCCAGATCCGTGGGTGGTCGCGCGCAACCTTGATGAGGCCCGCGTCAAGGCACAGAAGAAGTTTGAGCTGACGGAGGAGCAAGCTCAGGCCGCCACGTACGACCAGGACCCTGACGTGCTCGACACCTGGTTCAGCTCCGCCATGTGGCCGTACTCTACCTTGGGCTGGCCCGACGACTCCGCTGACATGCGGGAGTTCTTCCCGACCCAGCTGATGGAGACGGGCCATGACATTATCTTCTTCTGGGTCGCCCGCATGGTGATGACGTCGTTCCACTTCACCGGCAAGCTCCCCTTCAAGGAGGTCTTCTTCCACGCCATGGTGCGCGACAAGAATGGCGAGAAGATGTCCAAGTCCAAGGGCAACGTGATTGACCCGCTCTACATCATCAACGGCGTCTCCCTGGAAACGCTGCACGACACGGTGCGCAGCGGCAACCTCAGCGACAAGGAGGTGGACAAGGCCATCAAGCAACAGAAGGAGACTTTTCCCGAGGGCATCCCTGAGTGTGGCAGCGATGCGCTTCGCTTCGGACTGCTGTCCTACACGCAGTCGGGCCGCAGCGTCAACCTGGACATCTCGCGCATCGTCTCGTACCGCCAGTTCTGCAACAAGCTCTGGAACGTGGTCCGCTACGTGCTCTACCACGCCCTCGGCGCCGACTACAAGCCACAAAAGACCACCTTTGACGCCGCTGCGGACAGCGCTGCGCTGCCCTTGGAGTGCCGCTGGATCCTCTCCCGCCTGGATGTGGCCATTGAGGAGGCCACGCGCGGCATGTCAGAGGGGAGCTACGATTTTGCCCTGGCGACGAACGCGGTGTACCGCTTCTGGCTGTATGAGCTCTGCGACGTGTTCCTGGAGCTGACCAAGCCCACCTTCCAGCAGGGCGGCGAGAAGAAGCAGCTCGTGCAGGATGTGCTCCTGTACACGGTGGAGAAGGCGCTGCGCCTGCTGCACCCGATGATGCCGTTTGTGACCGAGGAGCTCTGGCACCGCCTGCCGCACTACGACACCTTTGAAAGCAAGACCATCATGCTCGCCCCCTACCCGACCCCGAGCGGCTGGACCAACGACGAGGTGGAGGAGAACATGAAGCTGATTCTTGAGGTCGTGCACAATGTGCGCTCCACCAAGGCCTCCTACGCCCTCACCAACAAGACGAAGCCGGATGTGTGGCTCGCTGTGATTAACAGCCCGGCCATCAAGGAGCTCTTGGACAAGGAGAAGTTCATGGTAGTGACCCTCGGCGTCGTGGGCAACGTGACCGTGATTGACAAGTCTGAGGAGGCGACGGCGGTGCCGCGCGGCTGCGGCTTCTCTGTCGTGACCAAGGAAGTCGGCGCGCACATGATGCTGCTGGGCAACATTGATCTGGAGAAGGAGGTGGCGAAGCTGGACAAGCAGCTGAAGGGCCTCGAGAAGCAGATTGAGGGCACCAAGAAGAAGATGTCGATCCCCAACTACGAGACCAAGGTCCCCAAGGACATCCAGGCTGCCAACGACGCGAAGCTGGCGGCGCTGGAGGCGGAGCGGACGCAACTGGCGGAGGGACTCGCCAAGATGAAGGACCTCCAGTCGAGCTAGGTACCCCCTCCCCTTGCACAAGCGTGGCAGGGGCGAAAGAAAAAACTTGGAGCAGGAGACATCAAAGGAACCATCACTTTGCGTTTTGCCAGACATGTTTCTTCATAATTATTAAGAAACTCTTTTTTGTTGTTGTTAGTTTTCTCTCCCCACTTCTCCTGCTTCTTCCGTCCTTCTGCGCTGGTGTCGTTCTTCTTTCTTTTTCCCCCCTCTCTTTTCGTTATTTTCACTGTGCTGTTGTTGTACAACTGACGCGCATTTGTTAAATACGACGCTTTCGGGTTTCTCGTTTGCACTCAGTCCACCTGTGAGAGTATAACATGACAAAGCGCGCAGAGAGGCATTCGTCCGGTCGGCGATGCCGTATTGCTGGCTTCGCCTTGTGCACGTTTGTTTCTTTGTCTCCCCTTCCTCGTGTGCACTCAGCTCTCTTCTGTCTTGTCACTCTGCTTCTGCCTTGGTCGCGTGTTGGCGGTTCCGCATGAAGCCGGGCCGACACCAGTTTGCTAAACGCTGTCAGGTGACGCCCTTCTTTTTTTTTTCTTTTTCCTTCGTTGAGGTACTCGTGCTAAGTCACTATATTTGTTCTCCGTTAACGCATTTCTAACCCATCTTTCAAAAGGAAACAATGGAAAACATGAAAAGAAATCTTGTGCCCTGTTCACAAAACGTGGTCCTTCGCCATTGAGTTGTGGCACACCCCGAGTGCAGCCTTTGACGGAGCCTTCTTCGGCAGTACAAAAAAAAAGAAGAAGAAGCGATTCCTCGTTCGTGCTGCAGGTGGACGTGGCGCGACTTGCGGCATTTCTCACCTCACGGCGTTCACGCGTCTTCTCTCTTGTCGACACCAGGACGACTCCTTCGACATGCTTGCCGCTCCTCCTTCCCTCCTTCCGCATCTCTCCCGTCTGTTTATCTCGGTCCTCGTATCTGCTCTTTTGCCTTTCCCAAACTCACCTGCAGTCCACCGCTGAAGTAGCTCTTCTCTCTCTCTTTCTCTTCTGTCTACGCCCTTGCATTGTTACGAATCATCGTTTTTTCGTGTTTTGCGTCTCCGTTCGTCGATTTTTGTTCTTCTCTCGTCCCCTCTTTCCCTTTCCGTCTCCCAACAACATGACTTCCTGGGCCTCCCCTCGTGATGCCTTCCCCGAGTCTGTGCACGCGCTCATGTCGCTCTGGGGCGGCTTCGCGCAGCCTTCGCAGCAGAGCACCGATGGCGCGCTGGAGAAGCGTCTCGAATTCGACTTCGCCGCCCCCGTTACCCTCTACGCGCCAGGTACCACGCCGACCTTCTCGGTGCCAGAGCTGGAGTCTCTGATGGCCCCCTTGGGCCAGTACCTGGAGGATTTTAGGTACGAGGAGGAGCAGGCCATTGCCGCCGTTACCTTCACGGATGCGCTTGTCGTGGTGCTGTCGGACCGCCTCATTCTCACGTGCGGCGCTGCGGTCATGCTGCACGAGGTCATTCGGCCCGTGCTGGAGCTCCTCAAGACCAAGAATGTAACCGTCTCCTGGGCGGCCTTCTTCCGCAAGAACATCCACTCCCCCTGGGCGATCGAGGAGGGCTCCGACAAGAGCACCAACGACGTCATGGCGAACGAGTACGCGGAGCTCAAGGCCGCTTTCCCCGCCGGCCAGTCTTTCCTGACCGGCCCCATTGACGGCGACCACTACTTCCACTTTGTCTACGACAACATCACGCGGAGCGCGCAGCAGGTGGAGACGGATGTGCAGGTGAACGTCTTCTGCTACGACTGCGAGGGCAACGAGGACAGCGGCGTGGGCTGCAAGGACAACCAGCTGCTTGTGCCGCTTCCCGCGTCGGGTGCCAGTGGCTGTCCGTCTGAGTACGAGACGCTCCGCACCTTCGCCTCCTTTCCACACGTGTCCTTTGAGACGAACGCCCGCGCCGCCGTGGAGTCTGCCGACCGCGTCGCTGAGCTCGTCGCGCGCTTCGCCCCTTCTCGCTTCATTATTGTGGCGCTCAAGGACAAGGACAGCACCAACGACGCCACCGTGTTCTCGGGCTTCGACGGCTACGTTCGGCAGCACCGCTCCATCAACTACCTGGGCGAGGGCTACGCGTTCCACCAGCTCGTGTACGTCCGTGCCGAGTGAGTGTCGCATACGAAACAGATGGGGATGAAACCAGAGGTAGGTACGAGGGCGGGGGTGGGATAGTACCCCCTCTCCCCGTACACACCTCCCTTCTCTTCCCTTCCCCATAACCGTCTGGAGACAAGCGTGCCGATCGTTCTCAGGCGAGAACTATACCATGGACAACACCAGAAAAGAAGACTACTTCGTGGTACCAAGAGAAGGAGCAGAACGAGCGAGGCGACGCAGAGACCGTCGGGATCAGGTAGGAAGGGTAAACGATGTCGTCGGAGCAAAGAGGGAAAGATTCGTGGCGCTCAGCAAGGCTAAGACTTCAGTGCTCTTCCGCCTCCACCGCCGCTCCTTTTTTCCTTTTGTTCGACGTCCCTGTTGCCCTCCTCCCTCCTCCTTATCCTCTGACCCTTCTGTGTCGCTTGTCTCTTCCACTCTCTTTTTGGTATCTGGCAATTGTGTTCTTTTTTTTCTTTTTTCCCCTTTTCTCCTTCCGATCACATGTTTCGTGTTCATTCTGTTCATCTTTCTTCTCGTTTCAGTCGTGCATAGAAGAAGAAGAAGAAGTAGCCCAAGTTGCAACACGGATGGCCAGCGTTGTTTCTCTCCCTTCAACAAAAGAAGAAGAGACGAGCTGAGCACCAGTCCAAAGGCTTACTTGCTTCTTTCTTTATCTCTCATTTCTCTCTCTCTTTTTTTTTTTCCGGGAACGGCGGCCTGCCACCGTAGACAAGAAAACGAAACGCAGAAAACAAAAACAAAAACACAGTGGAGGTATCGATGCGCTGCGAAAACGTTCAGCTTGACACCACCACCCACCAGACAAGGCTAGCGCGAAAGCATGCCACATCGCTTCTCTCTCTCTTGCGCTATCTTTCTTAGCGTGGAGGGGTCGAGCTGAAAAGAAAAAAAACTCCACCGTTTTTTTCCTTTGTCGCCGCAGCTTCACACTCCATTTTGGACGACTTCTTTTCTTTTTTGGTCTTCGTCCCCGCTCATCTGGCACGTTCGACGCTGTTCTCTTCTTCTATTTTTAATATGTTTTCGGTCCTACTATTACCATTCCTGTTCTTTTCCTTTCTGGTTTTCGCGTTTGGCTCTCGCTACGCGTGAGAAGGAGAGATGAATGCTGACATTGCCGCTTACATGTTATGAAAACACAATAACACTTATTCGGCCAAAAATCATCGCATCTTCTCCCCATTTTCTCTCATTTTCAATGTTTCTTCATACCTCGTTTTTTTTTTCTTCCTTTTCCTTCTTTCCTCTTCTCAATGTGTTGCATCTTTCACCAACAATGAATAACCTCAGCAGCACCCATATTAACTGAATGGACTTGTTTTTTTTTTAAATTTAAGAGAAGCTTTGTTTTCCATACCTCATGATTACCTTTTCTTCTCCGCATTTATGCCTCTCTTGTTCTCTTCGTGACGATTGATTTTCAAAAAGCTTACATAAACAAAGACTCTTTTCTGACACTCTTTTTTTTCGCCAGTTTACGAGCGCTGCTGCATGAACTTCCGGAGGGATCAGATGGTATGAGGAAGGAGGAAACAGCAGCACAACACCAAGCACGGCTGTGCTCCTCTGATTCATGCCACCCTCTGGTCTCTTTTCTTTCTTTACCGCGGAAGTCTTCATGGTCAGCCAAAGCGTCTCAACACCACTCTTTGTGCGCTACTATTGTACGAGGGGGACCAGTGGATCGCTCTCTCTCTCTCTTCGACCAAATCGGGTGCCCATGGATGTGTATGTGTATGTGTATGTGTGTGAGAGAGAGTGAGGGATGGAGCAGACAGGGAGGCAAGTTGCGAGGGACTTGAGCGCCATGATGAAGGTGTGTTTCTCTGCAATAAATAAAAAAGAAAAAAACATCTTTGCTACGGCATAGGTCTTGCCTCTTGCCTTCTCTACTTCACCAATGAGCTCTTTTTTTTTTCTCACGCATCATTTTCGCCTCCTCTTGTGAGGTTACGAAAGCATTCATTACATTTGAAGATCCGATCCTTGGTTTTCTCGCCCCGTTTTGTTATTATGTTTCAGCGGTCCACTGTCTCCCTCGTTTGGGTGTTGGGGCTATCTTCTTCCCCCGCTATCTCATGGAACTACTTCGTTATGGATAAAAAAACAAACATACGTTGGAAAACTACAGAAAACCAACCACCACGTATGAAGGTAAATAATTTACGTGTAAAGGGAGAGCGCTTCGACAGCGTTTTCCCCCTCCACGGCACTTGAGAAGGAAAGAGAGAACCCTTGGTGAGGTGGCGGTAACAGGTCTCCTGGTACTCCCATCCCTTATAAGGCTCTCGCGTCGTATTCACTCGTTGTAAAAAATAAATAAATAAAGAAAAAGGGGGAAAAATGGACAAATATGACAACAGACATTGAATTTCTTTTAGCACACATGACTACTACAAATTTACTCAGGCTCTAACGGGGGGCATTTCTCTCTTTTCGGTGCAAGCAAATGGCTTCCTGCCAATAGGCAGAGTCGAGGGGGAATCAGAAGAAGGGCACCATGGGCGAACGCACTTTCATACGCTTTCGGGTTCTTTCCGGAAAGAAGAAAAGAACGATTGATGTATTTCATCCTTCGAGTGTTTCGCCTGTCCCATTGGCCTGGATGATAGCTCCCTCTTGGTTCTTGTTGACAGGACAAGAAGCCTTTGTGAAGCCGATTTTGGAAAAAAAAGAAACACACACACCCAAACCTCTGCGAACTAAAAACAACAACAATAACAACAAACACCTATTATTGTGATGATTCACCAACAACGTGTTTACACTGACATGCCCTACGAAACATCTAAGACATGAAACACACACACACAGGATGAAGGAGCAAGTAATGATGCACTTGTTTTCCTTCTGTCCATTAGAGACACACTGGTATTCTCGAACTGGCCGGTAACAAGAAGGAGATGGACAGCGCGCTTTTTTTTTTTTAAATCCTTGAATGGTTCATGCGAGAGAGAAGGCGGAAGAGAGGCGAACGAGGCATTCATCGTTGGCAAAGCGAATAGCACGTCTCTGCATTCAGCGTTTCGCTCCTTTAGCTCTCTCTCTCCTTTGCGTGTTTCAGAAAAGGAAACAACAAGAAAAAAAAAAGTGCCTCTCCATCTCCTTTCGGCGAAAACGCTTCGGTGAAGTGAGAGAGGAAGAACGGAGGGTTGGCTATGTGCAGCGTTTGTTTTTTCCCCCATTTCTCGTTCTACCAACGAAAGTGGCGGGGCACTGACATGGACCACGCTGCCCGACTGTTTTCGTTTTCGTCGTGCGTGAGTGGGAGTTTTTCAACTTTTTTAATATTTACACCCACCACGCACAGCTCCAAACAGACGTTTCTTTGTTTCTGACAAATGGGAAAACCTCAAGCATGAGTTTTCCTCTTGTTGTTCTTGTTGTGGCGCACTCCTGACGGACCCCTGGAGAGGGCTTCTCAGCGGTTAGAGGGGAATGAAGGCATCGGCGCAGACGAAAAGGGGTTCACGCAGTGATGGGAAATGAAACCATTACGAACCCAAACCCTGCTCCCTTAGCTCTTCTTGAAGTACCATCGCCGACTGACGGATGGCAGCAAGCCTTCCACCCTCTCTTTTTTCTTCTGTCGTCTTGAATTTATGTCCTCTCAAGATTTGTGCAGAACCCACAAGACGGAGCCAGAAATAGAAACCATAGCCAATCCATTCCTCCTCTCTGTTCACCGATAATGCGCTGTTGACCTCTCTCTCTCTTTTCCTCTTATTTTTTTTTTTAAAAGAAAGCGCTTCATTTCGTGTTTTTCTCCCTTTACACCTTCTTTTCTGTTTTCATCCGCTTGTACAGTATAACTAACGGAGGGGGGACGTTCATTCTCTTTTGCTCTTATGCTGGAGAAACTACATGTTCAAGGTTTCTTTGGGGAGCGTGAACGTCCGCGGTGCCCGCAACGCGTGCGTGAAGAAAGAGAGGGAGGGAAAGCATACACGCATCCATCATTGTCCATCTCTTTCAAATGAAATACACCTTTAGGATGACAGTACCCCTCTTCTTGAAATTCGCGCTCGCAAAACCGGGCAGTGCCATGAGCCGTCAGCCCTCCGCGAGATGCACCGCACCTCACACCGCAGACGGCGTCCATGCGCACTTGTGAAGGATCGGCCCTGAATGGGCCCTAACTTGCAACCGCACCCCAACTTTTTTTTTAAAAAAAATTCGTCTATCTTTCTTAAACCCGATTTCAACCTTCCTTACACCCTACTTTCCTTTTTTGTTTGCCTTTCTTTTTCTTTCACACGCGCTTTCTTTTTTTTTTTTCTTCGTTTGAGGAGGTCCGACTAGTCGGTTGCCGTAGCACTTTTTGCCTTTCTTTTAATGTTTTGAGGCGCACATGGGGGATGCCGTCCCACCCAGCAGCCCATCGAGCAACAGAGGCATCCCACTCGTACCACCGTACGAACACCTCGATGGGCGCTGGGGGCTCCCGTGGCGTCATCTGCATGTTTATGGATGATAAAAAAGAGCTAATAAGCAATCCATTTCAGGTATCGGCGTGCACACACACGCGGCGACGAGGAAGGTGGTGAGAAGGGAAGGAAGGGAAGCAGAGAACCAACGTGTCCTTTCTTTCCATCTCTCACGCCTTGTGCGCCGTGCGGTGCTGCGCGTCGGCTATTTGAAAAGAGAAATACCTTAGTGGTGCGTGTGTCTCGACGGGGTTCGCAGAGGGGGAGAGAAAGACGATAATGGGTAGTCCTAAATTCTACGGAAAAATATATGAAAAGATAAAACTCTTTTCTTTTATTCATTTAACTGCGCATTCCTTTTCCTGTCGTGACACTCAATGCTGTTCAAGATCGGATCCATGCGTGGGCAAGGGCCACTGGAGCCCTTGAAGCTGGTCATGCTTCCCCCACGCACACCTCCTGCATCCACAGACACATCAGCGACTCGAAAGCAGGGAAAGGAAAACGGAGTAAAAAAAAAAAAAAAACATCACGCAGACGCGTGACTCTGTGCGCACACGAAGTGAAGCGACAAAAAAAAGCAAAAGTAAAACGAAACAGTGAGTATCAAGTGTTTACTTTTCAGCAATCATTTTCGGAAAAATATATTTCTTCTCTACACACGGCAAACACATGACAACTGTGTGCTTCGGCACACGCTTTGAGTTGATCATTCCCTCTGAGATTATTATCGAGAAGCAGCCGCGTCGCTCCCAATGCGGGTTTCGTTTTAGTCACACACTCAGTTACCTTTATGTTATTCCTCTTCTGTTCCCCCCTCTTTTCTTCCCCCACTTCAGCTCTTGTGTGACGACAGCTTCTCGAGAAGCGTGCAGCTGCACTCAAAGAGTGGGTGCGAGGGCGGCAGGAGAAGGGAAAAGGACAGAAAAAAAAAATATGAACACAAGCATTCAGCTCCGATGACGCGCATCCATTTTATGCGTGTTCCTATCGTCGCTGTTTTCGTAAACCTGTACCAAAGGTTTTTCTTTCCGTGTGATGACCAAGCGAGACTGCGTTGGGTGAAGTACCAACACCGAGTAGCAAGCAAAATTACTTTCTTTTCTCTTTTGTTTCCTCTCTTTTCTTCCCTCTCCACACGTTGGCTGTTGACGTTCGACATGGATATGTTTTCTTTTTGTTTTGATCGATGCGTGCGTGTGTGTGTGCGTGTGTGCGGCAGCGACGGAGTCTGATTTCCCTTTGGTGGCTGCGTTTTTTTTCCCCTTCAATGTTACTTTTGTTACAGGAGGAACGTTGTCCTTGTTCGAGGTTGCGTCTACCACGCTACTCGGCCAGTCTGTTGACGGCATCTATTCGTGCGTTTGCAACGGCTTTTTTTTCTTTTCTTTCCCATGTCTGCTTGGCATACGTTTTCCCCTTTGGTGTACTACTGCACCTGCGTACTGCGGAGGAGTTCGCAGAGTGACTTCCCTCTGCATATCCGATGAGAACCAAGCACCACAACAGGAAGAGACCATCGCACGTGGGTATCCCATTCCGAAGCCAAGACAGACAGCAAAAAAGAAGAAAAAAAAAAAGAAGAATGAAAAGGAATGACAGACGAAGGCTGGATACCGCGATAGAGGTGAGACACTTTGGTTTCCTGCTGCTCGTCGATTCCTTTTCGTTTCTATCAACGCCTTTTATTTTTGTGAAGCGTACACCCACACCCCTCTGGAAGTTCGCAAATATTATAAAATTCCTTTCCTCTACGGCGGCCCGCCACGTTTGTTGATGTTGTTTTCTTTGGTTGTACTGTTCCATTCATCTTTTTTTTTTTTTTTTTTTTGGCTCTACTTCAACGTTGCGATTTGCGTCCTAATATTTGATCTTCTTTCTTCTCTACGTATTCATGCCGGGTCGATCTTTCAAGGACGAAGAAAAGCATCCGCCATCAGCTTGTTGACATTTCGATTCAGCATGAGCAACCGTTCCTAGGCTTCGTGTGCCCATCTTAGACCGGATTGCTTTCTTTTTCTCCTCCGAAAATCACAGGCGCCATGCCTTGCGAGCAGTTTCCTTCGTCCGCCCTCTTCGTGTATTCTGTCTCTCTTTGTTGTTCTGTTCTGTTCATTCCCCCTCTTTTACATTTTACCATCAACAAATACAACATGAAAAAAAAAGAGAGGAATCTGTACATGTCCAATGTGTAGGCATGAGTCGCTCCTCCCAAGGAGAGGCCACGTGTGCTCCCATTTCACCTGTCCTGTCCGAAGACGTCTATGCGCGCGCGTCTCTTCTTTCCGGTGCACGATTCAGAGTGAGCATCCGGGCGTCTATTAACGGCGTGGTGAACCTACAGTAAGAGAGCACACGCTCAGCAGAGCGCGGACATCTCCTGGTACCACGAGCCCATGGCACGAAACTTGTTGAGCAAACTTCTGTGCCTTATCGCTACACGACACTCACAGTCTTCGCGTGAGAACAGACAGGATGGGGCATGTCGGCATCCAGCAAGTTATGCCAAGAAACAAAATGTAATGCTCTTTTACTCTTTGCCTACGGTCTCGTTGCTCGTTCCTGATCCACCGACACCACGTTCTTTTTTTTTTTTTTTTTTCTGTGTGTGTGTGTGTGTGTGTCTGTGATGGAGAAACACTTTGACATCATCGAACGAAGGAAAAGAAAGGAAAAGTACAATATATCACTATTTTGTGAGCGCTCCATTGGAACGCGGTGAGCTCTTCTCGAATCCCCCCTCCCCACAGGTGAAACACTGGGGAATATCAACGAGAAAAAATAATCAAGATAGAGCGTACGCATCTGGGGTGAATTGCACCACCGGAAAAACAAAAATATCACCGCCCGGCAGACGATTCACCATGTCGACGCAGAAGGACCCATTGACGCTCATGGCGATGTGGGGTAGCATGAAGGGCTACGACCCGGAGCAGGGCTTCAGCTTCGAAGGGCCCGAGAAGCGCCTTGAGGTGATTCTGCGCTTCGTACCGGAGACCCATAAGGAGGGGCTCCACAGCCTTGACGACGACGTCTGGGCTGGCGTCGTTGGCTCCTTGAACGCCCAAATCGTGAGCAAGGAGAAGAATGACCACATCAAGAGCTACGTGCTGACCGAAAGCTCGCTCTTTGTCATGCGCAACCGCATCATCCTCATCACGTGCGGCACCACCACGCTTCTCAACTCCGTGCCCAAGATCCTTGAGGCGATCAGCGCGGTGCGCGGGGAGCTGGAATGGATGTCGTTTATGCACAAGAACTACTCCTTTCCGTGGGAGCAGAAGGGACCCCACACCTCACTCTCTGATGAGTTCCAGACGCTGAAGCGCTATTTTCCGACAGGCAAGCCGTACATCTTCGGTCCCGTGGACAGCGACCACTACTTCCTCTTCTGCTTTGACGACATCATACGCCCGTGCACGAGCGGCGAGGACGACACGCAGCTGTCCATGACCATGTACGGCCTGGACCCAGAGCAGACCAAGCACTGGTTCAGCGATCGCTTCATTTCCACCAGCGAGGAAACCAAGCGCATCCGTGCGTTGACGCACCTCGATCGCGTTGTCGACGACACCTGGACCCTGCACGACCTGCAATTCGAGCCCTGCGGCTACAGCATCAACGCCATTCGGGACGAGGAGTACCAGACAATGCACATCACACCAGAGGCGCACTGCAGCTTCGCCAGCTACGAGACCAACACCCGGGCGGCCAACTACACGGACCGCATGAAGAAGGTCCTCAGCGTCTTTGGCCCGCAGCGCTTCACCGTTATTGTCTTTGTCGATCCTGACAGCCCCGTTGGAAAGGCCTACCACGCTGGCAAGCCCATTGGCGTGGAGCCAGAGTACTACCCGGAGTACCAGGTGCTCAACCGCACCGTGAACGAGTTCGCCCCAGGTTACGTGGCCATGAAGATGAACTATGTGAAGAAGTCGGTGATGCAGGAACTGCAGGACAAGGCGAGCAGTGAGGCCAAGACCATCACGCAGAGCACTGAGCCACAGCCAGCAGCGACGGACGCTGCGGAGGCGTCGCCAAAGGAGTGAGGCCCTGGCAGCTTTATTTCGATCGAGGCAAGCCGATGAAGAGGACCCGTCTTTGCCGTCCCGTCACACGTTGTTCATGTCGTTTTTTCTGGTATTTCGTCGATCCTATCGGACCGAGCACAACCTTCCCCAGCGTGTAACTACAGCGTAAAAAGAAGCCGTTTCCCACTCCGCGTAAAGGCATTAGCGTAGTGAGAAATGCGTTCGACAAAGTAAAACCAAAATGGAATACGAGCGACACATCCAGTGGCCTTATATCGGTCGAGAGGGTCCGGAAAGATGTGCCGGCAAAGGAGCACGGGCGTGTGGCATCCTCAGAGCGGGACGGCGACACGGGTTTCACCTGTGCCGTCGTACTTTGTCCAGCGTGGTGTCAGCGTGGCTCACCACACGACACTTGAGGATATTCGGCTGGAAAGCCCTCTTCCACCCAGCAAGGAGGCACGCAACGGCCGTCGCTTACACTGGCGTAGGAGAGGCAGAGAAAATGCATGGGACGCTTCCTTTGTCTCTTTCATTCCACGTCGCTTTCGCTCGTGTTTTCATCGATGGATGTTCACGCAGAGCTAGGATTTTTGAAGCTTTGCATTTTGCACCGGGGACTGGTTTCGTTTTGGTAGCTTAATCGTGTACCTCTCACAGGCTGCAAAGGATCTGCACATATCTTTTCTGTTCTTTCCTCTTTGTCGTGTGCAAGGGCCTCCTGTCGTATTACTGAATGCGTGCGACTCGGCTGTGGTGTTTCACAGCGCGGGCCACCACGGTGGGGACAGCCTCCGTGCGTCCTTACCGACGCGTGCGGCAGGCCATTGATCAGGGCAGCCGTGGTCTGCTGGTGGCGGCCGAGGTGTTTAAGGAATTCGAAACGGAGTACCAGCGCGCGACGGCAGCTGCCCACTCTAGCAGCGCCGCGTCCGCAGGCCCCTCTGCGTCCCTGGAAGGGCGTCAAGGGGACGTCTTTAAGACGTCTGGTTTCAAACCGCTGACGGCGTTCTGTGGTTCCCCCAGCGATGTGGAGCCGCTTACCATCCTTCTTCTCAAGGTCCTCTGCGATTTGCGGCGCCTGGAGGAGATGCGATTTTTATTCACCCAGTGCGTTCTGGAGCTGGAGGGCCGACCTCCGTCCATCGAGCTCTTCAACGTCTACCTTCTTGCGGTCTCCATGACGGACACCTTTAACGAGCACGAGGTGGAGAACGTGGCGGAGCTGATGCGAGTCAAGGGTACCCGGCCTGACACGGTCACGAAGCTCTCCATGTTCATGCTCTACCTGCGGCTGGGCAAGGAGGAGCAGGTGCGGGCGTGGTGGCCCGTGCTGCGCGACGAGATTGGTGCCATTGTGGCCGAGGACGCCGTCTCGCATTACCCTCTGCTGGGGCTGCGGCTGCAGCACTTTTTTCAAACACTGGTGCGTCTGCACTATGACACGACGGTGATGCAGGAGTGCTTTCAGTTGCTGAAGCAGGTTAGCCCAGGCCGGTGCACCCCCGCGCTGCTTGTGCCGTACATGGTCCTGGCGGTCGCCAACCAAGCGATGCCCCCGGCCGCGGTGGTGGAGATTCTTGAGACCCTCGAGGCGGCCCGTGACACCGCGACAGAAACGAAGGAAGCGGCGCACCCCACAGCCGCATCAGAGACATCGAGCGCCATCGCTCCTCTCTCTTCGTCGGATGCGCTGCAGACAACCACACCACCGCCACCACCCGCGCTGAGCAGCGAGGTCACGACGTTTCGGCTCCTCGCGAAGTGTGCCCGATGGGGCGACGCGGCCTCTGCCGAGTACGTGCGAGCGTACCTGGCCAAATACCGTCCTCACTTCGCCATTGTCTCTAGCGAAAACGCACCTATGGCGGCGCTGCTCTATGTCGAGGCGTTGGTGCGCACGGGGCGCCTCGTGGACGCACTGGCGGTGGTGGAGGCGGAAGTGCCCGCCCCCCTCAACACCCCTGGCGACCGTCCCAAGCTATTTCTCCAGAACCGCCGCATGACCCTCTTGCCCAGCGACCCGCTCACAAACCTCGTGCACGCGATTGCACGCGACGGCGGCGACGGCGTGGACGCCATTCTTGGGGAACTCAAATCACGTCTGGCGGGCCAGGAGGAGGACGGCGAGCGTCCAACGGCCGCGGTCACTGCTGCCTCCCTCGACCTGGTCCTCGGCGCGTGTGCGGAGTTGCAGGACGTAGCACGAGCGGAGGAGCTGCTCAGTGCGTACGAGCCTGTGTTTGGCGCCACTCCAGGCGCCCCAACGTACGCCGCCGTGCTGCGATGCTACACGGGCAGCGAGGCTGTGGCAGCAGAGGCCGGTGTGGCCCGTGTGCGTGGCGTCCTGCGCGCGGGCGGGGACCTCGCCACGGCGGGCGTTGGCGCCACACCAGACCTGCTGCGGGCGGCGCTGGAGGTTGCCCTGGTGGCCCGCGACACCGACGCGGCGCTCTTCGTTACCGAGCTGCATGCGGAGACAGGTGCGGCGGTGGACATGAAGCAGGGCTCGCGCTTGCTGCGGGAGCTCAGCTTGTTGGTGGACGCCGAGCGTATTCGCCGGGCACTGCGCGCCATGCGGGCTGCGGGCTCGGCCATTGACCAGGCCAGCATCGCGGAGTGCGCGCGCGTCCTGCGTCGCTGGGGCATAGATGCAGACGACTTGTAAGCCTGTCTGTGCACACGTACTATCCATTGCCAGAGTCACATCCTCGAATGAAACCATGTCTGCGTCAGTAACAACGTTGAGAAGAAACGAGAGAAAGACTGTGGTGTATGCTGTTACCTTTCGTTGAACGAGTGGAGTCTGAAGGCTTGTCCCTGCCTTTGAATCCGAGCGATTGTCAACTTCAAGTGGGTTGTGGCGTTTGACATTCTCTGGTTCGCTATCGCGACAGGATATCATGACAATGCTGAGGCTGTATGATGAACTTGGAGCTCTCTTTTTTCTTGTGACGAACCCTCTGCCTCATTCGCAAATCTCTCTATTTACCTTGCGTGTGTTCCTTTCATTTCCAAAGAACCCCCTTAGCACGTCTTTCCTTCTTTACAGGTAGCCATCAGTGTTGAGGTCTCTCCGCTTTCCCACCACGTCTGAAACTCCTTCTAGGCTCTATCACCTTCCCTCTTTCCAACAGTTGTTCTAATAGTGTGTTTTTGTTGTTGTCATTCCGCACTCGAACCAACAAAATACAGTGAAATTTCATAAGGCTTTTAAAAATTGAATCCTGAAAAAAAAGTTGTTATTTGTTCAAAAATATAGGTTCACCCCCTCCTACTTCCTTCCGCTTTCTTCAGTCATGTCCTCTACTCAGCAGATCGCCAACAGCTTCGTCGTGGAGTTCTTTGAGCGCCTCGCCAAGAACCCTGCCGACCTTGCCGACCTCTACGGCCACCACGCCTCCCTGCACATCAACGACTTTGAGATGGGCATCACCGAGGCCTTTGACGCCGACGTCCCGACCGCTGTCCAGAAGTGGGCCGCCATCGTGAAGGACAGCAAGCTGCGTGTCGAGAGCGTCAACGCGGCCCCTGTCTACGGCGGCGTCAACGTCTTTGTGACCCTCACCGCCGTCGGCCAGCTGCAGCAGTACTTCCAGATCACCAGCACTCTCGAGGCGTACAATGCCTTCACCAGCGAGGGCTACTTCATCCGCGCCCAGGCCATCTCCCGCATCGGCGCCATCGCCGCCCCGCCCGCCCCTGAGCCTGTGCCGGAGCCCGTGGCCGCCGAGGCCCCCGTCGCCCCCGCCGCTGCGGAGAAGCCCGCCGCGAAGGCTGAGACGCCCAAGAAGAAGGCGGCCAGCAAGGCCCCCACGCCTGCGGCCGAGGAACCCGCCGCCGTCGAGGAGAAGGCCGCCCCGGCTGCTGCTGCTGCGCCTGCGGAGGAGGCCCCGAAGAAGGCGGAGGCCCCTGCCAAGCCGGCCGCCCCCAAGACTTGGGCCAGCCTTGCCAGCTCCGCGCCCAAGCCCGCCGCTGCTGCCCACCCCATCCGCGTCATTGCGCACGAGGGTGGCGCTGCCAAGAAGGACGCCGCGCCAGCCAAGGAGGCCCGCGCCGCCCCTGCCGCCCGCCCTCCTCGTGAGCGCCGCGCCGAGGTCCCCGTCGGCGAGCGCCTCATGTTCAACGTGACCGCCCCCGTCACGGACGAGGAGATCAAGGCCGCCCTTGGTGCCTTCGCCGAGTCCCTTGCCTCCCTCCGCAACGCCAGCGACCGCGGCATCATCTTCATGGACTTTGTGCAGGGCGTCGCCGCTTACGAGGAGCTCCGCCGCCTCGCGCCCGCCGTCGGCGCCAACGGCCAGAAGATGAACGTGTACCACCAGCGCGCCCGCGAGCCCAAGCAGTAAGTGCTCCCTTGTCACTGCTGCCCTGCCTGGGCTGCGGGACCACCGCACACAGAAAAGGGAAGGGGTGAGAAGAAACAAAAAGAGAGAGAGGGAGAGAGAGAGGGAGAGAGAGAGGGAGAGGGCAACGACCAGAAGCTGTTTGCATAGAAAGGAGAAAACCCTTGCAATCAGAGACGATATGTACAGCGGACCTGTGCTCTTTTCTGTTGCGCTAGTCTCGGATTTCTCTCTTTCAGAACGACGCGCTCACTTCATTTCAGCCCCTGTTTAGCCATCTCTCTCTCTGTCTCTCTGTCTGTGTCTATATGTGTGCCTTCTCCGTTAGTGCGCTTCCCTCTGTGTGCCTTTGCTCCCCATGTCCTTGGTTTTGTTTGACGTCCTGTTCTTTTCGTAGTTGTACGGCGCGCTCTTCTCTCGCCCTTTACACTCTTGTAGTATCCGTTATCGCTACCCGCACCATGGCCTCTAGTGGGTGCGGAGGACTCGTGTTGTTGCGCTCTTTTCTTACGGTATTTCTTTGATTGTTCTTGCCTCTCCGCACGGGTGGTTGAAGGATCGCATCTCCCTCTGCCTTGCGTGCAACGGTTTTGTCTCTTTCTGAATCTTCCTGGCCGCCTCCCCGGGCGGCCATGGCGTTGGGGGAGTCATCGATTTTTCGAAAAACTAAATGCGAAGCGCGCGTGTGGAGTAAGTGCACCCACATGCGCAGCAAGCAAGAAGAGAGAGAGAAAATAAGAAAAGAGCAACCGACGGCTGATGGTTTGTGTGATGGGGGAGGCTACTATCACGGTCAGACGCAATCATCACGGTGCTCTCGCGAGCTGATATAGGGGGCCACTCCATAGGGCAACGGAACCAGGTCGTCTGTTTTTTTGTATTTTTTTTTTTCATTGGTGAACAGGGGAAGCGTCAGCAGAAACGAACACACGAAATTTGTAGGAGGGAGAAGAGAGGAGACGAAGTGAGGAAGGGCCTAGAGGGTTCTTGTCACGAGAACGAAGCTCCCAGATATGAAAACAAAAAAAAAGGTTTAATCAGCTTGGCGTGTTGAAACGGACAACGGTTGTTGTTTCCCCAGCGGCAGCCGCACAGTCAACGGGCCCTACGGAAAGACTCACATACCAGGCTATGCTTTATTTTTTCTTTTTGTGCGTGTCATTCATGGTATCGACGCCTATTCTGTTGCTGAGGGCATCCCGTGTGTGCTGGCTGCATCACGTCTTCGTCTTTCCTTTTTCTTTTTCACTCTGAGGACTTCCGGCAGATCCCTCTTTAGCTTTGGCAAGCTCCTGTTATGTCGCAAAGATGCGCACAACAAACGCAGGCGACAGACACGTGTTCCTAAAACAAATCCCGTTTGGTTTCGTGTGGATGTTCATGGGGGCTGATGGATGGGGCATCAGTTCGTTTTTCTGTGGAGTATCCTTTCCCTTGTGTCCTTTTTCTTTACCGTTGATATTCTCCGTCTTCATGTCTCACTTTTTTCATCTTCTCGGGTTGGCACAGTTGTTGTGTTTTATCTTGTTCCCCTTTGTGTTTTGTAAGTAATCTTAAATTCCATCTATATAAGAAGAAAACGACAAGTACATGTTAGCAAACGTTGATGGGAGAATGGATTTCCACAGCTAGCTGCATCGAGCGGGAAGAGTAGCAGCGAGGACACGCGCGTCTCAGCACGTGAAAGACAGGGTAATGCCTGCTGTGTGTGTGTGGGAAGGATATCTCGTACAGGCTCGCATGTATGCATTTGGGGAACCAGCTCCGAAAGGTCTCTTGTCGATGCATGTTCTTCTCCTCCTCGTGAGGGAAAGTGAGGGACAAACAACAAGGGAGTCGATCAGCAGGTTGATGTGGTCAGGACTCAAGCGCCAAAAGCAAGTCCCCCGTCGCGTCCTCTGGCACCTGTCTTCCCTAAACAGTCTGTTGGGTGGATGGGTGGGGGAAAGCGTCACCGCTGCTGTTACATATAAAATGAAACCATAAAAGGCTTAGCTTAGCCTTTCTCACAACTTTTTTTTCTTTTTACCACTCCCTCCTTCCCTGTTCGCGTCAGTCCACTCCTTCTTACATTCATCATCGGGCGTTTTTTTTTTTCTTCTGTGCAGCTCTGTGCACACCACTCTGGTGATTCGACTCTTTCTCCCTTTAAGGATTCCTTTCCCTTTCTCTTCTCACCTCCGTCAACGTCATGTCCAGCCCGGCATCCGCAGTTCCTCCGCAGTGCGTGTCGCTTCGCGTCCCGGCCACCACGGCCAACCTCGGCCCTGCCTACGACTGCCTCGGCATGGCCCTGTCCATCTTCATGGAACTCACGGTGGAGGTGGCCGACGAATACAGCTTCACCATTGAAGGGGAGGGCGCGGAGCACATTAGCACAAAGGCCGAGGACAACATGGTGGTTCAGACCTGCAAGGTCGCTTTTGAGGAGTACGCCAAGAAGCCGATGCCGCCCCTGCGCTTCCACATGAGGAACAACATTCCGTTTGGCTGCGGCTGCGGCTCGTCCTCAGCGGCTGCGGTGGCTGGTTTTGTGGCCGGCATGACGCTCTCTGGCTTTACGATGGAGACGCGCCAGCAGGAGCAGCTCCTGTCTGTCATTTCCAAGATCGAGGGACACCCCGATAACGCCTCCCCTGCCATCTACGGCGGCATCCAGCTCGGCTACACAAGCAAGGAGGATGGCGGCGTGCACACGTACCGCGTGCCCACCCCGCCCAACCTCTCCATTGTCCTTTTCGTTCCCGACAAGCTCATGAAGGCCAGCACCAATGTGACCCGTGAACTCGTTCCGACGACGGTGCCCCTCTCCAGCGCCCTTCACAACGTCAGCAGCACGGCCATTCTCATGCTCGCTCTTACCACGGGCGACCTGCGCATCCTCAAGGACAGCTCCGATTGCCTGCACGAGATGCAGCGCAGCAACAAGCTCTACCCACACTACAAGCCCTGCGCCGATGCCGCGCGCAAGAGCGGAGCAGAGTACTGCTTCCTCTCGGGCGCCGGGCCTACAGTGCTGGCTATGGTCAGCGGCCGTCGTGGCGATATCCTCACTCAGCCCCACGGCGAACGGCGCGCGGAGGCGGTGGCGGAGGCTATGGTGAACGCGGCGGCGGCAGCAGGCGTTAAGGGCAAGGCCATCATCACACAGCCCTCGGACCTTGGTGTGCACCTCTCCGGCGTCCACAGCATCCGCGAGAACATTCGGTACGTGAATATTTAGGAGGCCGCCTGGCCCTTCAGGCTTGACTTCCGCTTCAAGCGCACGTTTGTGCTTTAGTTGTTTCGCTTTTGTCTCGCTTTTCCCTTTTCTGTGTGTCTCCTCTTTTTTTTTTTTTGACTTGTCTTTATAATATGCAATATTGGTGTACGCGCGTGGCCTTCCTTTTTTTCAGCGTTTTCATCACGGACACCTGGCAACATTGAGGGCCGAACAATACGCAAAGACCCGAGCGTCCGCCTTTGAGGGGACGCCGCTGCTCTAACTCACTGACTTTGAGAGGGAAACTGTCACGGCAGATCAACACATGGTCCTTCACCTCCACGAAGCTTGAGACGTCCTGTGGTGTGCTTTGTTTTCTTTTGCGACGTTGCACCAAACGCTTGTCCTCCCGCAAACAATCACGATCCCAATTCGATCCTTGAGATGTCTCACCATCCATCTTTGTGTGTTCTTCTTCCCCCTGCTTTGTTTCCTTTTGCGTCTCGTGTCTTCCACGTTTTTTTTTTTTTTTGTTGTTGTATCTCTGCCAGTCTGTGAAAAAAGGGGGCGCCCACATGTGCTCTGCGCTATAAAGACAGATCCACACACGCTCATGGAGGCAGGGGAGCGTTCCTGGGGTAACTTCCAATTCACACCGACATGACTGTTCTCTATACCAAGTAAACCAAGGAAGAAAAAGATGGAGCCCACATACAAATAACGTCAACGCAATGGCTCGCCCTCGAGAGGACGCGAGACAGCAATGGGCAGGAAGGGGGGAAATCTCCACAGAGCAGCCTCCCAAACCTTCTTAACAAGCCTGTCACTTGATCTCCTTCTCAGGGGCTTGAATTATGAGCGGAAGATCAAACAATGTGAATGGATCGAGCGCAGCTTGACGGATGCGTCGCCGCGTGCAGACTTCACTTAGCCGTTATTTTTCCTTCCTGGTTTCACATCTCTCTTTTCCTGATCTCGTTGACGATGTATTTTCCCTTTCATTTCTCTTTTCTTGTGAATCACTGTCACCACAGAACCAACCATCACGTTTTTCATCAACGTAAACAAACGGGCTCTCTCCCTCTGCGTGCGCGTGTGTCCTCCGACAGGCAGAGAGAAACCCCTCACCCGTCTGCCTCACCCACGCATATCTTACCCGCGCCCATGTCGCAGCCGCACAGTGACGACGATGGTGGCTGTGGGTCTGCTTTGGCCCAGGTGACCTTGACAACGTCTGGTGCGTCGGCGAGCTCCTCAAACCCTGTTCGTGCCGGCAGCAATGGACACGCCAACCACCGCAACCGCAAGTCATGGACCGAGGCGGAGAAGCGTGCGTTCTGGGCGCAAAAGAAAGCGGAGAAGAAGCAGCGGAAGAAGGAGCGGGCGGCGGCGCGGCAGGCGGAGATGAAAGTCGAGTGGGACGCCCTGACGGAGGAGGAGCGACAGCGTCGGAAGGCGGCCGCCGTGGCCATCCATGAAATGCGGCGCGCACAGGAGGAAAGACTGGCGGCGCAGTGCGAGGCTCGCTTGAAGGACCCACGGACACCCGTGCTGGTGTTCGACCTCAGCTTTGCGTGGTGCATGACGGTACCAGACACGAAAAGCACGGTGTCACAGATAAAGTTTAGCTACAGCACGTTGCGCAACGCCGGCTTCCCCTTTCGTCCCGTCATCACTTCGCTCACAGGAAAGGAGCCCTCGGATGCCGAGCATGACACAGAGACGCAGAGGCCGTTGCTCGCTGTCCTAGACAAGTATGAAGGCTTCGCCAAGTTCCCTCCTCAGATCACACACGACGAGCACTGGTCGACGGTCTTTCCAACGGACCGCGTCGTGTTTCTGACGGCAGACGCAGACCATGTGCTGGAGGACATTGATGATGACACCGTCTACATCGTTGGGGCGTTCGTCGATCACAATAAGCACAAGGGGCTCAGCCGCGCGACGGCGGAGCACCACGGCGTGCGTATGGCCAGGCTTCCCATCAAGGAGTCGATTGAGTTGGGCAACCGCTGTCTCGTGCTCACCATCAACCATGTCGTGGATGCGCTCACGCATTACGTAGCGGCGAGACGGGCGGCAACCGCCGCAGATGCCGATGTGACGACGCCAGAGGCCTGCCGAGCCATGTGGCAGCGCGCCTTTGAGGCGACCCTGCCTGTGCGACGCACTCACCAGGATAGCCTAGGCAGTCTCAAGCATCGCCGCGAGAAACGACTTCGTGGGAGCAGCGGCGGCTCATCCTCGCACTCACGCGACAGCGCGTCAACAGCGGAAGCTCACGATAACGTTGCGCAGGACGCCACTGAGTAATAGCCGAAAAAACGGCTCTGCCTGTGCTGCACTCTTTGAACGCCAATGGTCCGTGGTGGGTTCTGCGCTTTCTTGCGGGTCGCTGCCTTCTCCCCCTCCCCTCCCCTCCCCTCGCTGCCGCCACAACGAGAAAAATCAGCAGTCCACATCACCAGAGACTTCCGTTAATAACAAAAAACAACAACAAAGGCCCCATCACGTAACGCCGCTGATTCCCTTGAAGTTGTTAAAGAAAAGAAATGTAAAGAGAATAAGCACCAGCAGACACAACTCGGTCTTCAACCCATCTAGAAAACGGAGCAGAGCGAAGGAAACGTTCAGCTATAGTGAGGTTCACTCAACAGAACCCTCCGCAAAAAAGAAAAGAAAACACATAAAAAGGTGAAAATGAGTCACTTCTGGCGTGAGCCGTTCTTCCATCCGTTAACGCATCTACACACGTGTCTGCCATCTCCACCGCTGTCTCATCATCGATGCCTCACGCAAGCCGATCCCTAGCCTTTAGGTCTTCTCCTTCATCATTGACATCTTGAGTAGATACGGCTTAGCCTCCTCCCTCAAGACTTCTATTTAGCACGGGCGGTGTCTCTTCGGCTTTCGCGCGTTACCTTGACAGCCCATTTCCGCATCTACGGACTGTCCTTCCTATCACAAACAGATACTCTTCTCCTTCCCCCCAACGGTTGCTCGTAGGTAGTGGCCTTGCGCGATACTCAAAGAGAAGTTTCTGTGAAAGAAAGAAAAAAAAAAGATACTGAAGAAGACGCGCCATTTCTGTCCCTTGCGGAACATCGGCCTTCCTCTTTGTGGGCTCTCGTTGCTTTTCCCCCTTGATTCTCTTCCCTCGTATTGGTTTCTGGTCGCATATCTTCTATCACATTTCACTTTTCATTTCACTTTTTTCGCCGTGTTGTTCCGAGAAAGTTTGCGGTGGTATCTTCTCCTTCCCGTTCTTCCCCCCCCTCCCCCCCACCTGGAGCCTGTCCACTGTCGGCTTGTTTCCCCCATTCCGTCTCCTGTGTGCTGCCACGACAGCGGAGGTGGGTGTCAGTCATCAGATTTCCTCTGAGCTTTGCTAAGTTTGCTTATCGCTGCGAGGAGATCCATCGAGCTTCCCTTGCTCCCCTTTTCCTTACTTTGTTTCCTTCCTTCACAGTTGCGAAAAGAAAAACTAAACCTTCTATTTTTTTTTCTCCCCACGCCCGTTCTGTTTCTGTTCCACGCAGTTTCTTTTTTGTGCATTAAAAAAAGAAAGAATCCTAGTTCCTGTCCGTCGCCTCTTCCTTCCGTTCAACATTCCTTCGCTGGGGATAAGTCCTTTGCGCGTTTGCGTTGCGCACACGGTTTCCCCTCACTGCTATGAGTGCCTCCAGCCCCACGAGCAAGGATGCGCCGTCCGCGAGTGATACCGCACTGGAAGTGCAGAAGGCAGGGAAGGCGGCACCAGCGCGTTCGCCAACCTCGGCGCAGCCTGTCATCTCCCCCACCACGCGCGGCGCAGGCGGGACGGGCAAGCGCAGCTCCAAGGTGACGAACGCAGATGGGGACGTTGAGTCCATGTCGCGGTGTCTTGTGTACTGCCGTCTGCGACCGAGCAACAAGCGGGACTTCCAGGATGGCGCCAGCAACATCGTCTCCTTACCCGACGGGCATCGCGTGGTGGTTAAGGACGAGCGCCATTACGACTACGACGGCACGTTTGGTCCCAAAACTACTCAGGAGGAGGTCTTCAACACCGTTGCCGTCCCCTGCATCCAGCACGCGTTCAAGGGCTTCTGCTCCGCGCTCATGTGCTACGGTCAAACCGGCACCGGCAAGTCGTACACCATGTGCAATACAGACCCGGCCCACGAGGGCATCATTCCCAGGGCCGCAAAGTACATCTTCAGCACCATCGCCGACCCGACCAACAGCGACGGCGCAGAGGAGGGCTGCCGGTACAAGGTAGTAGGAGAGTTTGTGCAAATCTATCGCGACCACCTCGGCGACCTGATGGTGCACGACGGAAAGGACCGCGTCGACATTCATTACGACCCCACGGATGGCGTCTCGCTCACCGGTTGCACCTCCCACCGGCTCAAGGACGAGGCTGCGTTCATGCGCTTCTACAACGAGGGCAACGCACGGCGGGTGGTAACGGCGACGGCAATGAACCCAGAATCTAGTCGAGGGCATACAGCCATGGTGATTCACATTGTCGCGGAAAACCCTGATGACCCTGCCCGTGGCCGCACCAAAGGCAAGATCACGTTCATTGACCTGGCCGGCTACGAGCGCTTTAGCAAGACGGGCATCACAAGCGACAACCCCATCATGAAGGACGAGGCGAAGACCATCAACGCTTCTTTGCTTGCACTAGGGCACGTGGTGAGCTCGCTGTCGTCAGGCAGCAAGCACATTCCCTGGAGAAACTCGAAGCTGACGCGCATCCTCCAGGACTCGATCGGCGGGCGCAGTCGCACTTCTATTATTCTGACGATTGGCCCGAGTAGTGACCATCTTTACGAAACCACCAACTCGCTCCAGTTTGGTCTGCGCGCCATGGCGGTCAAAGTGCAAGCCAAGGTCACGGTCACCGTGGATTATGAGAAGCTCGCCAACAAGCTTATGGGTCTGCTTGACGAGCGGGACGCCCGCATCAACGTGCTGGAGCTACAGATTGCGAGCCGCGATGTGGAGCGCAACGAGCTGCTCGACCGCTACCAGCAAGATCGGGCGGAGCTGGAGGCGCGATTCGAGAAGGAGCTGGAGGAGCTGACAGCGGCAGGTGCCTCGGAGGAGCAGATCAAGAAGCTGAAGGAGGTCCACACCGTCGAGGTGCAAAACTTGCAGGACCAACAGGCGGAGGAGATGGGATACCAGGACGAGCAGCACTCCAAGGAGATTAATAAGCTGATTAACGAGCAGAAGCATCAGGAGGCCAAGAGCCTCACGGCGATGCGGCTTGCGCAGGAGAGCATTGTCGAGGAGTTTCAGCGCAAGCTCGTGCACGCACGCGAGGGCACCAACGACGACCTCCTGCAAGCCCTTCAGCAGCTCTCTGAGAAGGACGCCATCTTGGCCACCCGCGCGAGCGACACCGCGCGACTCCACGAGCACATTGCGACGCTCACGGAGCAGGTGCGCAGCCTCGGGGCCACACCTGCGGAGGCGGACGCTCACTTTCCTGAGACCTACCTTGACATCTCTCAGATGGAGGAGATGAAGGCGCGGCTCGACGGCGAGGTGGAGCGACTGAGGAATAAAGTGGTGGACCTTCAGACGCAGCTCGATCGCGTCACCCTCATTTGTAGTGATCGAAGCGACGAGGTCAACATCCTCTACGAGGAGAACCAGGAGCTGCGCGAGCACCTGCGCCAGACGGGTGCCGAGATGAAGGACTTCACGTCGGAACTGGAGCGGCTGATTGAGAAGCGCGAGGAGATGGTGGACCGCACCGAGCTGGAGACGTTACGGCTGCGCATGCAGGCCGACATTGACGAGGTGGCGAGCCAGCGCAACGAGCTGCGCCAGGAGCTGGAGAAGTGCAATGAGGAGAAGAAGGCGGCATTGGCGGCTGCCGCGGCTGCCGCCCGGGGTGCAAGAGGCCAGCGAAACGGCCAGCAGCGGCACAGCCGCACCAACACGCTGGGGATGGGCAGCTCCTTCGCGGATGCCGACGAGCTCTCGGACGGCCGTTCAGCATACCCTGACGACGCCTCCGATCTGTCCTCCGTGTTTCCCGACACCGCGTCGACGGCGGCCCCTTCCCAGCGCGGGACCCGTCGCAACACGGTTCGCAAGCTGGGCAAGACGCACCAGATGCGCAACTTGTACAAGAAAAGCGTGAAGAAGCTCACGGCGCAGCTGGCGCAGAGCTGCGCCGTCAAATCGGCGCGCCAGACCCGCATCACGCAGCTCGAGGCAGTGCTTGCGGAGCACGATATTGAGCTCCCTCCGCTGCTCGTCCCAATCGACACAGTGGAGTCACCCGCCAAGGCTGGGGCCACAGGGAAGAACGTCAGTGCCGGGGAACAAGCCAAAGCCGGCAACCATGAAGGAGCTGTGGAGAACGCCATGGACCCGGACATTGCCATGATTCTCGAGGTGCGCAACGACGAGGGGGTCGCGCAGGACCGCATCCTGCAAGATCAGGAACGCCTCCTCAACCGCGGACGCAGCACCATTGAGTACAACGAGCACGTGGTGCGCACGCTCACCGAGCAGCTCAAGGACGCCGGGATTACACCCGAGGAGCCCGCCGTGTCGCTGCAACCGTTTGAGGCCATTCCGATTGAAGATTACACAGGGCTGCTGCGAGAGCTGCGGCAGGTCAACCGGAAGGCCATCCTGCACTTGCTTGCCCGCACCACTGGCGCGCCAGCAGGGTCGTCAACGGCCACCGCAGACGGTGCAGGGAGCGACGGGGCGGACCGTGCCGTCATTCAGGAGGAACTGGAGGAGCGGGACAATCAGCTGGAACTCAAGGATGAGCTCCTGCTCGAAAAGGCGGCGATGGCGCAGTACATGGCCAAGATAAGCGCACGCCTCATATGCCAGATGGAGACGCTCGGCCTCACGCCGTGCTGCACGCTTCCAGAGTCCTTCCAGGAAATCGCCGACACGGAGGAGGACCAGCTGGAGGTGCAGACAGAGAAGCAGCGAGAGCTGGAGGAGCGTCTGCTTCGCGAAGAGGAGGAGCGGAACCGTATGAACCGCCTGCTCAATGCCATTAGCGCGGAGCGGGAGCATCAGTCTCTCATTCTTCGACAGACGGAGGCCAAAAACAAGGAACTCCAGGAGCGTGAGGGTCGCGCCACACAGGCGATCCACCGCTTGTCCGAGGAGAAGACGCAACGGGAGCGTATTTTGGAGGAGACCGCGCGGCGCCTCACTCGAGAGCTCATGGAAACGCAGGCCCGGCTTGCTGAGAGCGAAACGGAACGAAAGGCGAGTGTCTTTGAGAGGATTTTCGGAAAGCGCTCTGACAAGCTGGCTCCGTTTTAAACGGCACACCAGAGGCAGACGCCCAGCCCTCTCTCTCTCCTTCTCTCTCTCCATCTCTCTTTCGAAGGCATTGGTGAGAAAAGAGATCAATAAGGCTCTGGACGCCTACTTCGCAGCTTCCACTGCATGGGTCTTGCCATTCACCAATGAGCACACCCACCGTCACATGCCGTGCCAGTTTGGTTGCTTCCCTTCCGATATCACTACGTGTTTTGCGAATTCTGTGCACCACTTGTAGGAGTGAAAGAAAGGAAAAAAAAGAATAAAAAAAAAGAACTGCAATACAAAAGGAGACCTTTCGACAATGATTGAGATGCAGTCATGAAGTATCGAATGCACACAGGGGCGAGGGTCCATCGCTGTGTGTGTGTGAAGGCATCCCCTTTTCACATTACCCTTCCTGTCTCTGTTCCATGATCTATCCCCCAACGCCGTCACACCCTCAGCCGCATGCTGGCGGGAGGGGTGCCACATCATGCGAGGGAGTTTTCTCGATGAGGTGAAGCGGAGCGTTCTCTTCAGAATGATAAAAGCAAAAATCTTTTCTTCCCTTATTCTTTGCACTGCTTCCATAATCGCGACCTCGCTCCGTGATGTTCTTTATGTGAGCGAACCACGAACACGACGAACCTTCATGGAAAGGACTCCTTGGTTAGAATGCGTAGTGTGAAGCATTAACGTTTCTCTTTCCACCTTCTCCACACCAAAAACAGTAAATAATATTAGCAAACGAGACGAGCAAGTGGATGAGAAGCACCTTGTTGGTACTAGTCTCAATTCACACACTACACCACCTCTACGTTTTCTCACTAATTGTTTTCCTTTCATTTTCCTCCTTTCTGATTTATTCAAACTAACAACACTAACCACTAAATCTTCTGTCTTGCTTTTTGCCTGCTGGTGTCCACTCATACGTTGTTTTCCTCATTGCCCTTTGATAGGAAGACAGCCATTTCACCGCCCACGTCAACAAGCGAGCGTCAAGACCCAAGTCCTCCACTAGATACTCCTCCGCCCTCCACACGTGAGCACGAGCGCACCGTGTGCGGTGCGTCACTTCTATACCCCAGCGCCGTCTTCCTTGTCTAGCCACAGCATTCCCACGTTTCTTTTTTCCTTTTTCCTTTTCCCTTTGCTCCGTTTTTTTGTGCTCGTTGCGACCTCTCAAGTTTCTATCTCGTGATCGCCCATACGCGCATGTACGCAGTGAGTGCTCACCCCATCATTATCCCAGCTTCTCTTTTTCCTCTTTTGTTCAGCCGCAGTGACTAGGCCGTTTGCCTGCCGCTGCATTGGATCATCATCACACTATCTCTTTTCTTAGCAATCATTCCTCATGTTTTTCAGAAACAATGTCGCCAGTCGCCTGCGTGCCATGTTCGCCCTGGTCGTGTTCACGGTGTGCGCAGTGTTGGCACTTGGGGTGCTGCCATCGGTGGACGCGACGACGGTGCGGTACCGTGGGAGCGTGTACCGTGGCGTGACGCAGACCGTGATGCGCGAGGGCGGTGCGACGTTCCGGGTGCAGGTGTCCGTGCCTGCGTTCCCGTCCGATGAGGCGCAGCTGCGGTGGATTGTCGCGCAGGTGCTGTCGACGAACGTGCGCCTTGTTGACGAGGAGGGCGTCATATTGAATAGCACGGCGAACTACTGGGCTGCGCCTGCCGCTGTGGGCGGGGGTGACGAGGGCGGCGATGGCGCGGCGGATGTGCTGGCGGAGTGGGTGCGCGTGGCGGAGATGATTGGCGCGCGCAGCCGTGTGGAGGTTGACGACGGCGGCCGCGAGCTGCGTGTGACGCTGACGGGCGTTGACTGGGAGCTGCCGCCGCACGTTGGGGTGCTTGTGGTGCCGTGCCTGCCGTTCGAGCTGTTCGGGGAGAAGGGCCAGGTTGGCGTGCTGGACATGCCGAACAACTGCCTGGCGGGGGACCCGTTCATGGTGCGGCGTGCACCGTTTGTGCACCTGGACGCTGTGCGGTGGCGCGCGCGTGGTGAGCTGCTTGTGACGGGGAACCCGATTGAGGTGCCGCTTGCGGGAGCTGCGCAGGACACACTGGACAAGTTCCTGATTGAGCGCGACCTGCGTGTTGTGGAGGGTTCGACGTGCCTGCACACGCGGAACGCGTTTGTGCGTGGGAGCGTGTGGGACATGCACCGGCGCGTGTACCGGTACACGCCGAACCGCGGCGGTGTGCAGACGCTGTGCTACACACCGTACCCCGAGACGCTGCCACTGCTGCGCGTGAAGCTTGCGGACTCGTACGAGGTTGCTGGGCCGGAGGGTGTGTCGACGGATCCACCGCAGGTGCGAGCGGAGCTGGAGTTTGTTGGCACGATTTTTGGGACGAACCTGACGGAGCGTGACACTGCCGTGATGACGGACGAGCTGTGCTCTGACTTTGCGTCGCAGAACGTGTTCTTTGTTGAGCTGTTCTTCAGCAGCCCGACGCGTGTGAGCTTCTTTGGGACGTTCCACCGCCGCGGGATCTACCATGTGTGCTACCACCGCGCGGGGTCGAGTGCGTACGTGCGCGTGTCGACGCTGCTTGTGGAGAAGGGCACGGAGATTGTGATTGACAGCGACAGCACGAACGTGCTGATTGACCAGGACGTGAAGCTGCTGGAGTCTGCGACGGTAGCGCGGCTGAAGGTGCAGGACAAGGGCAACCTTGACCTGAAGCAGCGGTCGCTGAACGTGTCCTACTTTGTGTGGTCTGGCGGGACGATCAGCGGGAAGGGGACGATCAACTGCACTGGATTTGGGAAGATCACGACGCAGGGGTACGAGACGCGGCAGCTGTCCGTGCCGCTGCACAACCACGGTGAGATGACGATTGACGTGCAGCGTCTGCTGCTTGACCGTGATGGTGCGATCCACAACTACGGGAACCTG